>JBBPBX010060714.1:0-11995 GCA_038048925.1 Garcialebias charrua
AGATGGTGTCATAGGCCAGGGAGAAGAGATAGGTTTTAAGAAGAGATTTAAAAACAGACAGGGAAGATGCCTGTCTGATGTTCAAGGGAAGGTTGTTCCGCAGTTTAGGAGCTGCCACAGCAAAAGCACAGTCTCCTCTGAGCTGGCGTTTTGTCTTTGGGACACTCAGGAGCAGCTGATCACATGACCTGAGGGATTGAGGGGGTGTGTATGGCTGCAGCAACTCGGACAGATAGGGCGGGGCAAGACCATTTTGCGCTTTAAAAGCAAATAAAAGAACTTTAAAATGAATCCTGGAATGTACGGGCAGCCAGTGCAGGGAGGCTAAAACAGGAGTAATGTGGTCAAACTTTCGTGTGCCAGTTAAAAGTTGTGCAGCAGCGTGCTGTACCCTTTGAAGCTGAGAGATACAGGAATCACTGCGTTACAGTAGTCCAGCCGAGTGGTGACAAAGGCGTGAACTACTGTTTCAAAATGCTGCTTGGAAAGAATTGGCTTCACCTTAGCCAGCTGCCTCAGATGGAAAAAAACTAGTTTTAACAACTGCTCTGATGTGGTTTACCCAAAAGTACCCAAAAGGTCCTCTTGCTCAAGAAGGCCTGAAAGTGCTGTGGTCAGACAACCAGGCATGGGCAAACCCCGGCCCGTGGGCCATATACAGCACGTTGGGCTTTTTAATTGGCTCGTCGAAATTGTCCAAAATTTGGACAATTAAAAAAAAAAAAAATTTAATTAAAGGGGACCACATATTCAAAATTCACTTTTTAATGGGTTTTTTTAAACTCAACTTTGGGTATGTACTTCATAAAAAAAAACAGTCCTAGGACCAAAAAAATGCACCCAGTGGTTTATTTACTCTAAGTATATTTATTTATCTTTGATAGAAACACTTCGTTTTCACTTCCTGCGGTTTGTGACGTCACAAACCGCAGCCACAACCCACAACCACAACCCACCACAACTTTTGTCCCGCCCCGTCACCTAGCAACCCCTGGTGATGCTCCACCCACTTCAGTATAAAAGAGGTGATGGTTGTTTTTCCAGCACAATGGCTAAAAATGTCACAGAGTCTAGCCAGCTAATGTGAGCGTTGCGAAGATTCTCTAACCCTCCTGGCCCAGATAATGGCATAGTTTTCAGATGGGAGTCTTGAATGAACAGCGATGCAGCATGTTGCAGTGTGTGTGTGTGTGTGTGTGTGTGTTGGTTTATGTGTCATAGCAGGCCAGACTACTTACCGCTAAACAACATTAACAAACATGTGTGTGTGTGTGTGTATGTGTGTGTGTGTGCGCGCGGTGATCGAGGGAGACAGCCCCGCTGTGTGTGTGTGTGTGTGTGTGTGTGTCCGCTGCGAGTGACATCCGCTTCCTCCAAGCGCGCACGCACAGGGGGAGGGAGGGAGACGTCAGGGAGTTGTACATTTATTACAGAGGAAAAATTAAAAATGACACGACAACTTGTACACGTCTGATCTGTCCCACAATAAATACGTTGTGGTCCAGTTCAACTCAGCTATACAGGGCTCTGGGTGGCAGTGACGCGAGTTCAGACATCCTCGTCTGCCTTTGGAGGGCGGAGTTAATGTAAACAGATCTTTGAAGGGCGTGGCCACGAGATCTCATTATCATAAACCAGTCGTTAAAAATGGCAGAATTAAAAAGGGTATAATTGATTATCTAAGAATTATTTTGTGTATTAAATTGAATGAACATAGTCTGGATACTCCACATACATACCATAAACATTTTAAAAACCTTTCTGTGGTCTCCTTTAAAACACACACATGTTTCTTTTACCGGAACTTTATTTTTCAGGGATGCCGAGTTAAAATTTAGGGGGTGCTTAAGCACCCCCCAAAAAGAGGTTAAAATTGCCACTGGTCCAAATTATATTTAAAAATCTGCGTTTAATAGGGGGAGGAAAAAAACAGGTGTAGTTTTACCTGTAGTTCCCACATTTCCCCAGTAGAGGTGCACTGCCTTTGATACTCGCTAGTGTCTGTAAAGTAACAGTGGAGAAGAAGAAGACTCATTGTCTTTTATTTTCACTTTGCCCTACAAACTCATCTGTAAAAACGTGTTCATCAAAGCAAAGAGACGTGTACAGTGATTGGCGAGTGTTTAAAATGGAGTGGACAACAACATATTGTTTCAATGAGATCCAATCAAAGGCAGTTTTTATGCCAAAACCTGTCGTGGTTTTCAAAGAGGACACTTTGCTAACTGCTATCTATGCTAGCAAGCCTTTTTTCCAAAGGCAATTTTTTTTTAAAGAAACATGGTCAAAACAGATCAGGTCTATTGTGTTCGGAGAGCCAAGACACGTTAGAAAAAAATCAGTTTATCACGCAGGACTGTGACTCGCCTTAGGCAGAGTCCTTTAAGTTAAGGTTCGTTAGCACTGGATGAAAGCGATGATGTAAAGGACACTGCTCAGCTCCTAATTTTTATCTGCGGGATTAACAACAGTTTTGAGATAATGGAGGAGTTTTTGACCCTGGAGTCTCTGAAAGGAAAAACACGGGGAGAGGATTTTTATAACTGTCTGCTGTCAGAGAGAATGCAGCTACCGTGGAGTAAAGTTGACAATGTCACAACGAACGCATCATCAAATTTAAGTGGAAAACATGTTGGTCTGCTGACAAGAATCCAGGATAAAGTGAAAGGAAAACCTCGACCAAGATTTTTCATTCCCAACCTGTTGTCATCAACTTTAGCTCTATTTCGTGTAAGCTCCGCCCTTTAAAAGCTACGCTTTGTTGGGTTTATCCCTTCGCGCCACACTGAAGATTTGTAGTCCTCGCCCACCTGCTGTGGGCCCCTCCCATGGTCGACTATAAGAGTGCCCGTGGACCATGATGTTGCTCTAATTTTTTTCTTCACAAACGTTCGACACTAAGATTAATTCCATTATGTCCGCAAGGACCACCTTCAAGTCATGCCCCATGTGCGTGGCAGGGTACATCTTGTCTACCGACCCGCATCCCATACGTGATGCTTGCTTGGGAGCTGCCCACGCTCAGCAAGCACTGGAACCATCGTTCTCCTGCCCCGCGTGTGCTTTTTTTTTTACTGGCGGAGGAGAGCACGCGCCGGTTCAACCTCTTCCACCTGGCGGTCGAAGAGTGTCAGCCGAGGGGAGACGTGTCCTTCGAGGAGATACTGGAAGAACTGGACACGCTCACGTCTCCCTCTGAGGCAGCTAGCCGTGACTAGTCGGCGTCTCCTTATGTTGATGCCGTACCCGCTTCACCTTTACTCTCCGGCGTTGAGAGTGCATGTGGCGGGGCTCCGATCTGTCCACGTGAAGGTGCGGAGACGCCCCACCCTCCCAACAAAAGAGCGGAAATGTCAGCCACCGTGATCCAGCCTGCTTCGGAGGTAAGGACCCGGGCCCGCCTCCGCACTCAACTGCTGGATCGGCACGCAGCCGAGCATCTTCGCCAGATGATGGACAACCAGCGACTCCTCCAGAAACCACCGCGAGTGCGCACACCACCCTGCTCAGCACCCTTCCTGAGATCATAAGGGGGTCAGCAGAAGTCTGCGGGTTGGAGGTACCTGAGGCGGCGGCCCAGGCCGCTTCACCCCTGTTGGCAGGAAGATTTGCCATGCAGAGCAATGGACACTCGGACACGATCTGGCCATGTATCTCAGATGTCTCGGCCCTGCTTCAAAGCGCAGCCAGCGAGCCATTGAAATTGAAGGCGCCCGTTTCGACGTACGCCCCCATCACTTAAGTCCAAGGGTTTACGGACCAGACTTTTCCCACCGTGCCCCCCCGGAGCCCGCACTGTCGGCGGTCTTTGCCGTGAGAGTGGCTAAACACGTGGGCACCCGGATCACCCCGCTGATTACAAACTACCAGCTCACAGGCAAGCTGACCGTTAAGATACATCAATGCTCATCACAGGTGGGGGCCGCCACGAACAACGTTGTGCTGCCGGCCCTGTTCATCTCACGTCAAGTTGCAGACAAGAACATCGGCAAGGCAGCGGACACCATTGCCAACTTGTGCATGGCCCCTGGCTACATGCTCGGCGCACATCTCAGCATGGGCGACCCTCCTCCAGCGGCAGCTTTGGCTGAAACTTTCACCATCAATTCCAGAGGAGGTAAAGAGACAATTACTCGAAGGGCCCGTCTCCCCAGATGGTCTATTCAGGCCCCACTTTAAGAATGTGTTTAACCAACTCCAGTCCTCATCTGAGGTGTTGGAGCAGGTCCAAAAACATGTGACTCCTCCATAGGCAGAGCCCTGCTTGGCTAGTGGACCTGTCGGGTACTGGGACCAGTCCAGGTCGTTCCGCCAACATCGAAGGCGGGCATCGCCTGCAACCACGTTCGTCGTGCCTGCGGCTCCAGCACCTGCCAGGGGCCAGCCTCCCCACTTCCAGAGACCCGGGTCCCCCGTGGCAGAGGCAGGCAACAACCCTCATGGTCGGGCCAGACCTAAGACGTGAGGAAGAGACATTTCAAGAAATGATGGTGCGTCGGAGCTGTGTTGGGTTTTGAAGGCAGTGTTTTTGGTGAGAGCAATAAAATTACTGTCTCAAAAAAACAGAGTGTTTTATTCACATGTGATGAATTCATCTGTTTCTGCTAACACATCTCCTTCAGTGAGTACAGAGGTTGTCTCAAAACAATTTTTTACAAACAATCAGAAGGTGATTATGAGTTGCTGCGAACAAACAGTAAACCGCTATGCAGCTGCAGGTACACCTGCTAGTAGTGGCCCCTCTGTGAACTCAGCAGCCCCTCATCCTCGCACGACGGAGAAGGTGCGCTCTGACAAATATCTAAAAATGCAGAGTAGTAAACTGTTTAAACAAAGCAGAGTTCCATCTGCTCGTTTTCAATCGCTTAAAACTCATGAGCCTACGTCAAGCAGGGCTTTTTCATCTCTTTTTTCTGCACACCGAGCAGAAACATGCACAGGTTTGAGCCATGATGACGTGACAGCCGACAAACAGCCCTTTCATGCCCGGCCTCCCATGGGCTATTGCGAACGAAATGTGCTTGGCGGCGGTAGAGGCCAGGCTATCTTCTCCCTTGCTTCAGAGCACACAAGCCTCCTCTTTGACAGCTCACAGCTCTGTGTGGTTAAACACATGCACGCTGAACAGCTGGTTAAAAAGAGTAATCTGCAACGGTTATACCCTGCAGTTTGCGATGGCACCTCTGTTACGGCTGGCTCAGGCCGAACACATTAAAGGGACACAAGAAGGCAGAATGTAAAAATAAAAAGCTTTATTGAAAACTGCCCGACAGGGTAAGATGGACCCCTGCACTCCTCCCTCCAGGTGCGGAGTGCACCGTCTTCTGGCACAGGGCAACAAACAAAAAGAGCAAAAACAGACAAAAGTTCAAATAAATGGTGGACAAGAGTGAGTCAGCCAAAAATAATATAACGTCACCAGCGCAGGGCCAACCCATAAAAACAGGGCCGTCGAAGCCTGTCTGGTGACTGACTACCTAACCAAAGGGGCTCTAGGGGTAAAAGAAAACCGAGAACTGAGCTACCGGTCTCACTCTGTCATTAGGCAAACAAAAAGACTCCAAACAGCTGGTCACCACCAGCCACACAACCTCCTGGTTAAACCAAGCTAACCAAACCACACAGGTCAGCCTCCCTCTTTAGAGCAGGATCCCAAAATGTCAGTAATGCAGCCTACAGCCACCAAGTGCACCAAGCACAGCAAAGTCAAGAATGAGCAACCACTCCTAAGTGCGTCAAGCACAGTCAAAATTCACATGCACAAATGAACAGACACTTTCTAAGTGCATCTAGCACAGTCAGGACCAAACATGAGCAATCAGCTACTCACCAACAATCTTCTAAACAGAAGATCAACCTTCCTGACAGGGGCGGGCGGAGAACACCCCACAGTACCCAAACAGTACCCAAACAGCTCAGCACAAAGCAACCAAACTCTGAGCTCACAACACTCCGCATCCAAGTACAGTCAACTTGAAGTATATATAGGCGTGGCACTCAGGTCCTTCTGACTGAACACACAAGCCTGATCATAATCAGACTAATTAACCAACAAAACAAGACTGCAGTCAACACATACAAAAAACCTGCAGGTGTCAGCATGGGCAGCTTCCTCAGGATACATAACACCTCCACCACCAGTGTTTTGTATGGGGGTGATGTGGATGCCAGGTGAAAACATCTCACATCCGCACATGCAAAATAAATAGGACCCTAGAGAGCAACAATGTAGCGGTCACAACAGACAAACGGACTAAAAACATCATTAAAACTAGTCCGCCTAACCGCTAACATAATCAATGTCATGTTATCTTAAAATGTTCTGAAGCCAAACAGGCAACGCTTGTCTAGGCTTACTCTGTAAGACTTATTTTTGTTAACAGACACCAAACCAACATCAACATCATGACCAAGGATGCCAGTGGGAGAGTGGATACTCTTCATAACAGCCAGAGGGAAACTGTCATTTTCTGCACGTGGCAGCTCCACCATGTCAGCTGCAACAGCACTGTTTCCAGCCACACTGTAAGCACAGTAGAGACAGTTAGACTCAGAATCATTTGAAACATGTCCAATATAAGGCTGCAGCACTTCATTTCTCACAGACAGTGAAAATGTATTTTCTGCTGTACTTCCAGCCAATGGTCTCACATCATTCTTCACAACTCTTGCTTTGTTTTCTGCAGGAGCTAAAAAAGAACACAATGAAACAGGTGGAATTGTTTCTTCTGGATCCTCCTCAGTTAATTTCACTGGGACTTCTTCGGCTTCAGAGCTAAATAAAAAACATTCACTCAGGTCAATGTAATGTTCTTTCAGCTCACCAAAGTTTTTAAAATCCCCATCTTTAACTGGGATTAAGTCAGATTCATTTTCATGTTTAATTTCAAGTTCAGTTACATGAAAAAAGAAGAAACTGTCACCCAAGTTGATGTCATCCTCAATCATCTCCTCCTGAAGACGATGTGAGGACAGTAAAAGTTTCTTCTCCTCCACTGGAGTTGGTTCTCCTTCACAATTCATCATGAAGCTGTTGCTTAAATCAACATCTTCATTCTCTTCCTCTGGTTGATGTTCCTGAGGCGCCACCTCCTGTAGAAGTGTGAGAGGCTCACCTTCTTGAATGAAAGGCTCTGGTGTCACCTTTAGATGACACACAGTGGGACACAAACGGTGATCTTCCCTTTGTGCAGTATGGAGCTCTCTCAATTCTCTCTGCAACTCTTGGTCCAGAAGACGTTTCTCCTCTTCAAGAGCGGCATAAAGTCTTTGTCGTTCTAGTTCCTGTTCTTTTAAGAAAGTTTGATGTTTAAGTTGTAGTTCCCTTTTGGCAGTTTCGAGCTGCAGTAAAATGAGCTCTTTTTCTTTCTTCAATTGTTCTTCAAGTTCTTTTTTTCTTAAAGCAACTTCATTTTCATTTGAATGTCCATAATCAGGCATCACAACAACCCCAAGTTGAATTAATTCAGTCAGCAGTCTACCCTCAAACCAACCATCATGTTTGTATTCTCTAGTGTCGATTTTAAAATGGTTTGCTATACTCAACATCTGCTCTCTCGTGCAGTTGATATAGACATCAAACGTGGGCTGTTCAAGAAATCTCTTCAAATTGAACACCATGATGTGGACACAAACAGCTTTTAAGCTGTACCCCTCTTCAAAAGACTTTCACTGTAAACAACAGCAAAAAAAATCCCAGCTGCATTTGAACGCAGCACAATCCAAAAACACACACACACAGCTGCGTGTTTCAGCTCAATCAGCAACCAGGAGCTGGTCCTGTCAGCTCCAGAGAGAGTGCAAACTACAGCACACAGCTGTCAACACACACCAAATGTAAAAAAGTAGCAATTATATTAACTGCGGTCCAAAAACACTTGGCTTCAAAAGACTTCACCACACTCTCAATATTTTAAGCACAAAAAACTCAATGTCTGCTCAAAACCAGACTTCCACAAACATGCACAGCGCTGGACCCGCCTACGAGTCAAACCAACAGCAGGTTTAATTAATTAACCCAACAAGGATCACAACAGCTCAACAAGGACTCAAAGATCCCAACACGGACTCAAAAAGGATTCAAAAATCCAGACAAGGACTCAAAAGGATTCAATATCCAGACAAGGACTCAAAAAGGATTCAAAAATCCAGACAAGGACTCAAAAAGGATTCAATATCCCGAACGAGCCCCCAAAATATGTTACGGCTGGCTCAGGCCGAACACATTAAAGGGACACAAGACACAAGAAGGCAGAATGTAAAAATAAAAAGCTTTATTGAAAACTGCCCGACAGGGTAAGATGGACCCCTGCACTCCTCCCTCCAGGTGCGGAGTGCACCGTCTTCTGGCACAGGGCAACAAACAAAAAGAGCAAAAACAGACAAAAGTTCAAATAAATGGTGGACAAGAATGAGTCAGCCAAAAATAATATAACGTCACCAGCGCAGGGCCAACCCATAAAAACAGGGCCGTCGAAGCTTGTCTGGTGACTGACTACCTAACCAAAGGGGCTCTAGGGGTAAAAGAAAACCGAGAACTGAGCTACCGATCTCACTCTGTCATTAGGCAAACAAAAAGACTCCAAACAGCTGGTCACCACCAGCCACACAACCTCCTGGTTAAACCAAGCTAACCAAACCACACAGGTCAGCCTCCCTCTTTAGAGCAGGATCCCAAAATGTCAGTAATGCAGCCTACAGCCACCAAGTACACCAAGCACAACAAAGTCAAGAATGAGCAACCACTCCTAAGTGCGTCAAGCACAGTCAAAATTCACATGCACAAATGAACAGACACTTTCTAAGTGCATCTAGCACAGTCAGGACCAAACATGAGCAATCAGCTACTCACCAACAATCTTCTAAACAGAAGATCAACCTTCCTGACAGGGACGGGCGGAGAACACCCCACAGTACCCAAACAGTACCCAAACAGTACCCAAACAGTACCCAAACAGCTCAGCACAAAGCAACCAAACTCTGAGCTCACAACACTCCGCATCCAAGTACAGTCAACTTGAAGTATATATAGGCGTGGCACTCAGGTCCTTCTGACTGAACACACAAACCTGATCATAATCAGACTAATTAACCAACAAAACAAGACTGCAGTCAACACATACAAAAAACCTGCAGGTGTCAGCATGGGCAGCTTCCTCAGGATACATAACATTCAACGGGGTGCTGGAAATAAATCTGTCGTCCCCGGAACAAGGAATGGTTCTTCAGTCGGAACTGAAAGAGTTGTTAATAAAAAACGCTATTTCCAAAGTCCTCTCAGGGGAAGAGGAAACAGGGTTTTATTCAAGGTATTTCCTAGTTCCGAAGAAATCAGGCGGTCTCAGACCTATCCTGGACCTGTCTGTTTTCAACAAGTACATCGTAACTCGTCCTTTTCACAAGCTCACAATAAAACGTGCGCGGAAGTACATGACACGGGGAGAGTGGTTTGTCAGTATAGACTTAAAAGATGCATACATGTATTTCCATGTTCCGATGATAAACAAACACAAGAAATATCTCAGGTTTGCGTTTCCGGGTGTTTGTTATAAATTCAATCGGCTCCCGTTCGGGTATGCGCTTGCACCCAAGACTTTCTCCAATGTGATCGAAGCGGTGCTTCACTCTCTACGTTAAAAAAGGATGAGAATTTTATTTTATTTGGACGACATTCTACTTCTGTCCCGCTCCAGGGCGGAGGCGGAAACACAAACATGTATACTGGTGAATTATCTGTTTCAGCTGGGGTTCACAATAAACTGGGAAAAACGTTATGTGATTCCGGCTCAGAAAATAACTTTTTTTACTCAATAAGCATGACAGCTGTCTTGTCAGAGCCGAGGAGGGACTCGCTGACATCACTGCTCCAGCGTGTTCAGCCCGGCAGGACGGTAACAGAACTGTCAGTCGTGAGACTGTTGGGAACCAAGGCTGCAGCACACGCGGTAGTGAATCTAGGTCTTCTGCACATGCGCAGTCTGCAGCAGTGGTTTATTGGCTTGAAGATCGACCCAGTTCGCCACAAATGGCGTCAATCACTGTGCCGCCGTCGGTGAGGACGGACCTGTTTTTTGGGGGGAATCCTAGCATCTTAAGAGTTTCCCTGGGCAAAGTGACGTCACAAAGGCCGGTCTTCCCAGATGGGTCTCTTTCTGGTTGGGGCGGGACTTATCTGTCACATTCGGTGGGGGGGTGAGGTTGGCGGGCACATCCCTTCACATAAACGTTCTGGAGCTGCTGACGCTGTACAAAGTTCTCAATCACTTTGTTTATCTGCTCAAAGATCAGAACGTGTTGATTCACACAGACAACAGGGCCACGGCGGCTTATATAAATCGCCAGGGCGGGGTTTGATCAGTCCAGTTGCTGAACACAGCCACGGAACTGCTCTGTTAGGCACGCATCCACCTAAAATCGTTGAAGGTGGTTTACATCCCCGGCGTGCAAAACAAAGGTGCAGATATTATGTCTCAGGGCGGGCCTTTGGAGAGAAATTGGGCTCTCCATCCCAACATAATATCAAAGATTTAGAGCAGATTCGGGAAGGTGGAGGTGGATTTAATGGCCACTCGGGAAAACGTTCAGTGTCCCTTGTTCTGCACACAGGCTGTGGCCAAAAACTTTGATTTATGCCTTTCCTCCCATTCCCCTACTGCCAGCGCTGCTAGAGAGGGTGAGGGAAGAAGAATTGTCAATGATCCTGATCGCTCCGGAGCGCGTGAACGCACCATGGTTTCCGGTACTTTAGCAACTGACAGTCCGTTCATGGAGGCTCCCCTGGAGAGACTACGCTATTCTACAGGTAGGGGGAACAATAAAGAGTTTTCCTATGATAGGCCAACATCTGTTGGTTTAGTTGCTGAACGTGAGCGTTTAGAAAATCTTGGTTTTTCTAATGATGTTATTCATACTATTCAGGGAGAACGCGCTTAGTCTACGACGACTGTTTACGCTTCAAAATGGGCTGCTTTTCCGCAATGGTGCCTGGAAAAGAATTTAGATCCTTCTTCATGCACTCTGGGCTCCATCTTGTCATTTTTACATTTACTGCTGGACAGGAAATTGGTTTCAGCACAATTAAAACTTATGTTGCAGTTATCTCTTCCTGTCACGAAGGGTTTAATGACAGGACAGTGTTTATTCACCCTTTGATGAAACGTTTTCTTAAGGGTGCATGCCATCTTAGACCCATTTCACACACACTGGCTCCACAGTGGGATCTGGTTACTGTACTGAGTTCATTAAGGACCCGTTTGAGCCAATTGATCAAATCCCTCTTAAGTACAGGTAGTCCCCGACTTACGAGCAAGTTCCGTACCTATGGGCCGCTCGTATGACGAACATTCATAAGTAGGATCACAAAAAAATTAAATTAAATGTTTTTTATAAATGAATACATGTACAGTACTGTACAATCACCAAGCACTTAGCCTATCCTAACACAGTTTTTAAAGATGAAGGAGTGAGTTTAGCACTTAGCCTATCCTAACAGTTTTTAAAGATGAAGGAGTGAGTTGAATTGTCTCCCTTTCACATAAAGGGAGCTAGCTCCCTTTATGGGAATGGAGCCTGCAGGGAGGAGGGAGACAATTCAACTCACTCCTTCATCTTTAAAAACTGTGTTAGGATAGGCTAAGTGCTTGGTGACTGTACAGTACTGTACATTTATCTATTTATTAAAAATATACTGTACAGTATATATACAGTATTTATTTTTTATTTTTTTATTTATAAATAGATAAATGTACAGTACAGTACTGTACAGTCACCAAGCACTTAGCCTATCCTAACACAGTTAAGGAGTCAGTTGAATTGTCTCCCTCCTCCCCAGCAGGCTCCATTCACATAAAGGGAGCTACTTTCACTTTATGTGAAAGGGAGACAATTCAGCTCACTCCTTCATCTTTAAAAACTGTGTTAGGATAGGCTAAGTGCTTGGTGACTGTACAGTACTGTACATGTATTCATTTATAAAAATAAAAATAAAGTTTTTTTA
>JBBPBX010060715.1:0-21351 GCA_038048925.1 Garcialebias charrua
GGACAGCCTTGCCTTATTATTCAGAAGTTTATTCCACAGACAGCTCACATCGGATTCGCTAACAAAGCATACAGTGGCGCGTCGTGTAGATAAACAATATCGACTTTAAATAATCCAAATTTAGTTTTTGTAGACGAACTTAGCAGCTAACAGCAAAGCTAACGAGCCACTAGGTTCGACGTGGTTCACGAAACGTTGTCTTATAATTTGTGAATAGGACGTGAGGAGGTAGAACCGAACGTATCATACTTGCATTTTCCAATATAAGAAGCAGAGAAAGTGGATTACCAATCTGGAAGACGTACTTTTGTGAATAGCTCCAGTAATGTACACGTCTTGTGAGCGTTGACCGGAAGTGCAGGGTTGCCAGATCTCTAGACCGAAAGAAGCGATCAGCTCCTTCAAAACAAGCACAAATAAGCGACTCAATGTCCACGAGAAGCAAAAATAAAAACCCGCCACAAGCGGCTGATCAAATTTGAAAGCGACTCCAGGGAAAACAAGCCCAATGCCGCTTGAAATAAGCGGATTTGGCAACTATGGGGACGCAAAAGACAGTCGTTTCGTGTATAGCCTGAGCAGGGTTGCCAGGTGAGAAATGTAGGATTATCGTACACCCATCATAAACAAAATAAGTCACTCTATTGTTGAATACTGTAGCGTCTAACAGGCACTCACAGCTTTGTGGCGTCAGTACTGGGGGGAACCATAGACATTAATACGCATTATTGTCTGGGGGCAACTAAAGAGCTCTACAGAAAGTCTTCTGTCACATTTAGAAAAGCACGATTAGCTGGAATTTCAAGACGCCTTCAGGGTTCACAAAAAACTCCGACAGACAGTTGCGACAGGCTGATGGAAACCGGTCACAACTACACGTTCACAGAATGGCGAAATTATTGTATTTTTGGCCTTTTTCGGGATTATTGATCGTACAGAGTGCAAAATTATCGTACAAATACGCTAATTATCGTACACCTGGCAAACACTGAGCCTGAGTATAATGGAGACCCCTGATGGACGAAAAAAGGTACTGCAGACAGGAGCATAATAATTTCTAGAAAAACCAAACATAGGTCGGAGTCACTTTTATTTGTAATTTAATTCAGTCATCCAGTTGGGTCATTCGTTCTGAAACATTTAATAAAAGTAAAGGGATGCAGGTACAGAGTTTAATAACTGTTTGGAGTCAGATGAATAAAAGAAGAGGACAGATTGGGGTTTGAAGAATAAATAATAATAATAATAATAATAATAGTAATGAATTCAATTTATAACGCACTTTTCATTAATGGAAATCTCAAAGTGCTAAGGAGGGAGTAGCCCTCACAGACAGGTCTTAAATAAATACATCTTTAATTTTAATCTATTGAGGACATAAATTGAATCTCAATTTATAATAAGTGGAGAGTTGGACTTTAAAAATCGACTAAGGGATGACAAAGACCCGGCAGGGGGCTTTAGTCGGCCCGCAGATGAATCTGAATTATTAAAAAAAAATAAAAAAACGCTATTTTCTTAAAAATCTGCAGTAATAAAACAGCTACGCTCAAAGCTCAATTTATGGGTTCACAGTTGCTTCTTAGATGTGAAAAATGGATTTAAAATTCATCCATCCATCCATCCATTTTCTTCCGCTTATCCGGGGTCGGGTCGCGGGGGTAGCAGCCTAAGTAGGGAGGCCCAGACTTCCCTCTCCCCAGCCACTTGGAGCAGCTCCTCTGGGGGAATCCCAAGGCGTTCCCAGGCCAGCCGAGAAACATAGTCCCTCCAGCGTATCCTGGGTCTTCCTCTGGGTCTCCTCCCGGTGGGACATGCCCGGAACACCTCACCAGGGAGGCGTCCAGGAGGCATCCTAACCAGATGCCCGAGCCACCTCAACTGGCTCCTCTCGATGTGGAGAAGCAGCGGCTCTACTCCGAGTCCCTCCCGGATGACTGAGCTTCTCACCCTATCTCTAAGGGAGAGTCCAGCCACCCTGCGGAGAAAACTCATTTCAGCCGCTTGTATCCGAGATCTTGTTCTTTCGGTCATAACCCAAAGCTCATGACCATAGATGAGGGTGGGAACGTAGATCGATCGGTAAATTGAGAGCTTTGCCTTTTGACTCAGCTCTCTCTTCACCACGACAGACCGGTACAGCGCCCGCTTCACTGCGGACGCTGCACCTATCCGCCTATCGATCTCACGCTCCAGTTTTCCCTCATTCGTGAACAAGATCCCGAGATACTTAAACTCCTCCACTTGGGTAAGGACCTCCTCCCCGACCCGGAGAGGGCACGCTACCCTTTTCCGGCTCAAGACCATGGCCTCGGATTTGGAGGAACTGATCCTCATCCCGGCCGCATCACATTCAGCTGCAAACCGCTCCAGCGAAAGCTGTAGATCACGAGCTGATGAAGCCAATAGGACCACATCATCTGCAAAAAACAGAGAAGCGATTCTAAGGCCACCAAAACGGATCCTCTCAACACCTTGGCTGCGCCTAGAAATTCTGTCCATAAAAGTTATAAACAGAATCGGTGAATTTAAAATTCATTCATTTCTAAATTTTGATGCATTTTTAACATGCAGGAAAGGGTTTTAATAAAACTGTTTTTTTTTGTATGTCCAGAAGCCCAGATTTAGTTTTTTAGATTTTTCTACCTGGATTATTGAGCATGCATCAGGGTATTTAACAAAACAGTTTGTTGAATAAATGTTTTAAAACGTGCAATCACTGATCAGTTTTTTAATATGTAATGCACTTAAATGTTAAACTGAGTAAAAATGTAAAAGGACAATTAATTTAATGTTAATATCTTTATAATTTATTTATTCTTTGCACTAATACAAAGACAAAAAGTGGACTTTTGGAATGAGTATTCTGGTCTGACCCCCTTGAGATCAGATTAAGCTGTATGCGGCCCCCAGATCAAAATGAGTTTGACACCCCTGGACTAATAGTTATATACCTGGAACAACAGGCCAAAATGAAAGAGCCCACATTTTACTTTGAATAAATGAGCCACTGAGCTTAATAATTTCAAATTGACAATTTAGGAGGGCATCTAGCGGTGCCGTTTAGACATGAAAATATACACGATACATAAATAAATCCAACAAGAAGGCAGATCTTAGAAGGCTCAAGGAATTGGCTAATTATCATAGACTGTATACTAGCAAGGGGGTCTTAGGAAATAGTAAATTATATTTTCTAAAATAAAAGTAGGCTACAGTATTTTTTGGTTTCAGGGTAAATTGATTATTTCACTTTTAGGTAAACTAATGTTTTGGATCTGTTGTGCAGATCAGATTAAAAGATGCCTCCGTCGAAGGATCCATAATAGAGCTTGTTAACAGAAAATTAATTTGATCCTGGTCTGTTAATGATTTTTTAATTTTTTAAATAGCCTCATTGAACAGTGTTGATGGAACGGCAAGAGTGAGTCTTATGAATCCCACCTCATCTATACAGAACACATAATGGTAAATATGCATTAAGATAGGCCTCTGTCAAAACACATGCAGCATCTGACTTTTGAATCTCAGCTACTGTGGTTATTGATCAGATCGGATCAGATTTAATATGAAGGCGTGTCCAGAAACTGACTCACTGTGACTTCACTGGGAAGAACAACAACATGGCTGGACTCATATGCAACCTTGCTCAAGAACTTTTGAGGGGCTTACGCAAGGAACGACTGAAAACAACAAAGGCACCAAAAGAACAAAAGACTGTCCACAAAAACTTTCAGCCGAGCAGAGGCAAAGACTTTCTCAAAGAACTGTCAAAACATGGTCATCAGACACAAATGGCCAGGATATACGGTCCGGATTTGGGGGGTCCGGACGAGAATCAGAACCCAGTGAACGTCTCACTGGGGGCTGGAACAAGAGAAAGCTGAACACGTTCTCCAAACAGACAAGAGAACAAATGGTCCTGAAGTCACTCATACCAGCAAAGGCCGCACCCCATATTGATCTGTGAGGATCTGTCATTGATCTTAGTAGCCGGGATCAAAACTACAGTTGCTATGATAAACCAATAGGCACATTTAGGGCCTGCTAGCGTGGGCCTCATGATTCTCAGTTATACTGTGCTCAGGTGGATCTGATGACTTGCTTTTTCTGGTTCCTGTAACTCTGTGGTGAAGCTTAAGGAAAGCAAGGGAAATGATCCCAGCTCCTGACCCCAAAACGAGTTAACTTTTATATTTTTGTTTTTGCAGTTGTCCTTGGCGGAGTGCATGTTGGGATTCTGATGTGTCACAAGGGGTACATTTTGGTAAATGATTATAATTTTAAAGAAAATGAGATGATATCGTAGATTACAGTTAGCTATATGGTTGTGAAAACCAAATTAGTGGTGGCAATAGGCTGAGGTTTAGGAAACATCTGACACTAGTGCTTAGGTTAAAGGATGGTAAATTTAGACACAATTTCCAATTTATTAACCTAATAACTTTGGCATAATTGAAACAAGGTAGAGTTTTGTTTCAAAATGGGGTTAAGGGGCTGACAGATGTTTCTAAAAATAGAGAGGTTGGAAATGTTCCTAGAAATAACTAATTAACTAAAAGATGGTAAATACATTTTAGTATACAAAGAATAATAAGGATAACTGATAAATTGGCGTTATAAACAAAGTTCACTTGCGTTGATATTGAGGCCGCATCGGTCTTGAACGTTTTATTTTCTGTAATCATGTCATGGAGGAAGGAGTATTGATGCAAGCATATTTCAAATGAGCAATTAACAACACTGTTGTATTTTTTTTCCCCCTCTGTGAAATGTGTGTGAAGCAGGATGGGGGATGCCCCTTGGAAATGTTTCCTGGCCTACAGGCTCAAACCACTCAAACCTGAAGTGGACCTGATCAGAGGGTGTTTAGAAATATGATGGTTCTGTAGAATTATAGCAATTGACTTGACGAGACGACATGTGACTTATTGACTCAGGAAAAAGGTGTATAGAACCACAGGTGTACAATGTTTTGTGAATTATGCTCTGCCGCCGCTTGCGATGTTATTTCTATGTGTGTAATTTCTGCTATAAGCTGAGTGAAAAGGTACAGTATTTTTGTAAGTATGAACCGCCTCAAAACTACTCATAATTAACCCTAATGAAGATTAAGCCTCTTCTAAACCCAACTAACATGCATGATTCATTCTTTGTACTACTGATTTATAATTGATTGGGTGTTGTTTGCTGTGGCACATTCTGTTTATGATAGGTGGTTCCTGGAAATGCTCCAGCTGAGGGGGTTTTCTCAACGGAGTCCAGGGGAGGCAAGACCAGACAGCCCTGGTCAGTAAGGACCCGTGTGGGGTCGCTGAACGCACACCACAGGCAGTGCGTGTCAATGCCAGGGGATCCACACGGTTCAGTGTGCTCCAGCCCGTGAACCAGGAAGGAGCTAAAGGATTGGGCTGGACAACAAGAAGAGCTCGCATTCGAACTCTTGTGCCTTGATAGACGAAAGTAGCCGAGTAAAGTTGCGTGCGGGCCCAGAAAGACTCTGTTTAATGGGGCCACTCGGTACTGGAATATGCACACATAGAACAGACACCTAAAACGATAAAAACATTACATATTAGAGTCTCACATTACACGAAGAAAACTCGGGGACATAGGAGGACATCCCCGAGCAACCCAGGGGAATGCCCCTGAGTATGTGTGGCACATTCAAAAAGTAAATTAATGTTTCTGTGATGGTGATATAAATCTTGTGTTCTTTCTCTATTTTTGTGTGTTCAAGGGAGACAACTGCCTTGCTGCTGGAGGAGGAACTTGGGAACTTAAGGTTCATAATTCTGCAATATCCTAAGCGCTTACTATTATTATCGTTCATAGTTTGCATATATTTCCTTATATTCTACAATTTGCATATTAATAAATTCATTCGGGTCTGGACGACCCACTGGACGATTGGCTGATAAAGATCTTCGGTCCCTGGAAACAGGTGTTTGTATCTATAATGGTATCATTGGCTATTTTCTTAGGCATACTTATAACTTGCGGGTGCTGCTACGTGCATTGTTTAAGGTCTTTGACGGTTAGACTTATCACGTCCACCCTGGAAAAAAGGGATCTTGAAGTGATGCGACAACTGCTTTTGTTAAAAAACTATAACTTGGAGGATTTTGAAAAAACTGATTGAATATTGTGTATATATGCGTTTAGCTACGTTATTAGGTGTGTGATTTTATTTCTTTTGGGATGGACCTCAGGAATTGAGGTCCAAAGGGGGTTTGTTATGAAATAAAAATGTGTTTTTGTCCTCGTGTTTTTATTCTCCAAGAGGGGTTTTCAAACAGTGTTAAAATGACCAGTCTCTCTCTTATAAAATCTGTTCTGGTGAAGTTCTTAAAGAATGATCAGTTTGTGCCTGTCCTGCAGGCTTGGAGCATGATGAGGAGACCTGGCGCCTCTTTGTCAGTTTTACGACTTTGTAGAATATATGACTGGGAGAAGTCCACTGAAAGCCACTCTCTGGCTCTGCATGTTTGCTCAGTCAGGGAGTGTCAGAACAAGCCCTAATCTATGTGTGTCTTTGGTGTGGTTTGGTGTCCAGTTGCACTGATTGGTCACTTGGTGGTCTACTAGTGTGTGTGATTTGTGGGTGCTCAGCATTGCTGTATATTTAGTTTTGGAAACCAGAGTAAGCTGAAACCCCCTGAGGCCTGGGTAAACCAGAACAGAAGCTTTCTGGCAGTGGGGTAGGACAAGAAAACAAAGCAAAACTGCTCTTATTGGTTAAGGCAGGAAACACCCTACAAGAAAACAAAGCAAAACTTCTCTTATTGGTTGAGAGCAGAAAATGCCCCACAGAAGAGTATAAAAGTATAACCTCCTCCAACAGACAACGCAGAAGCAGGCCACGAGGGACTAACCCATCAGGTTGTATGTTGTCTCTATTGAATGCGCATTCATGTTCTCTTTGTTCTCTATCTTTCTTTCTTTCTCTCTCTGTCTTCTCATATGAGATCATATATATATATATATATATAGCTTATAAAATATAACAAATGTATTCTGTGACTTTTAAACTTATGATTAATTAAACTGGTTTGGAACTTTAAGTGAGCGTCTGTCGTGTTTAAGTGTATCTCTCCTTTTTGATCCAAAGTGAAACCAAAATAACGAATTCGGGGCGAATAAGAATCAAAGCCAACAAAGGTCTTTAAAAAGTCTTGAAAAGGTATTGAAATTAACTTCAGTATTCCTGCATATACCAGGTTCCAGTAATATCTCTAAAGTTGCCTCATCTGACAAGGAATCAGAGGCAATAATAGGAAGGATGGTTTGAATTGTCTCCCTAATTGGAAAAAAAATATAATTTTATAAAAAGAATTTCATGAAGTCATCACTGCATATAGCTGTAGGGATACACATCTCAATAGAGGTAGGACTTTTCAGTAGTCTAGATATAGTAACAGAAACCTGAGGTTATTTTTATGCTCATCTATTAAAGATGAGTAACATAAAGTTCTAGCTTTATGTCAAGCTTTCATATATGTTGCAGGCTATCTCTCCAAGATAAATAAAATTACATTATTCTACATTAGTGGAGCAGCATTGTCTTTCCAGCTTTCTAGATGCCTGTTGTAAAGTATGTAACTCAGAATTGAACCAAGGAGCCAACTTACTCTTTGTCAGTGGAACAATTTTAGCAAGTGAAATTTGCATTGAAGTTGTAAAATTATCAACAAGATCATCTAAATCGATGCTCTCTGATGTATTTTTCTGCAGGACAGAGGAAAACAACAATGGAAGAGATTCTTTAAATTTGGTTACAGCATTCACTGATAAACACCTGCTAAATGAAATGTACTCTCAGTGGCTGTGTACCCAGGGCCGGACCTGGACGTTTGGGGGCCCTAAGCAGGATATGTTTTGGGGGCCTTACTTTGCTTTGCCTTTTTAGACATTGAAAGATACACAAAACCAAATGCTGTATGTAATTATAAACCTTTTGCACAACACTTTTATTCTAAGACCATGGTGTATCATAGTTTACTGCTAAGCACACTCACTAAAAATATATGATTGTGTGAGCATCTGATGGTACAAATTGTGTTTTTTCATTTGCAGGTAGACTGTGTGGACTGTTGAGAGCATCTACTGATCCTCTAAGTGGAAGGTTCCTTTCTGCTAGCGAACGAATGATGCTGATCAAACGATAAAGCACTTCTCGCCATCGATTTTGCTCTGCTAGCAAGAGAGCCATCTCTGTTTGATCAATTGTTTTTTTTTGTTTTAAGTCTTAGTTCTAATTCTTTCCATGCTATCAGCTGTTTTCCATGCTCCTCAGTTGTTTCATGAGACTTCAAAATGGCACCAATATTGGTCCAATCATTCTGCCCTTCTGTAATGAACTTTGTGGACTTTTTTGAAAACAGTTTACAACAAAAGCAATAAACTGCATCATTCTGCTTTGAATAACATAACCAAGCCCGTCGAATTTTCTCACCATTTGCAAGTGTTCTAAACATATAATGGTAATGAAAGCTTCTGTTTGACATGGATTTGGGGAATTCAAAGTCTCTGTCTACCTCCATGGGACCCCTTCTAACTATGTCAGCCCTTACTTGGTCAGACAGATGTGACGGCCATTGTGCAGGATCCATTGGTGGTGGTGGTGGAGCAGAAATTCCAAGAGCAGATGGTAGGTGACTTTCATCAGCAGTTACCACTGGATCTGAGGAGTAAAATCCATTGGAAAAGTTTAGTAACATCTGTGGGCATAAAAGGCATCCACAAAATGTCAGCAGACATCAAACTGATTATTATTTTAATTGTGGAAAAATTAAATATCCTACTTCAAATAAATAAAGTTAACTTATGTTTTACTCCTTCTATTAGTTCTAGTATTCACACATTTGCAAAGGAAATGTCAGGAAAGACTGCTAAAACTAGCCCTTTTGTTGTTATAAGAACAAATAAAATTCAGTTTAAAGTTAGTTTTGATCAAAGCTTGGAAGAGCCACTGCAGAGGGACCAAAGAGTAGGGGTTGAACGAGTACATAATTTTTAACCTCGACATTAACATGAAAAAACTCGAACGACGCTCGAGTAGCCGATGACGTCACAGTGTCTTATGATGCAAAATAAATAAATAAATATAAATGCATAAAAAACGTCTTTACAAAAAGAAAAAAAAGACCAACAAAACATTGGGAGCATTTATTATGCTCCTATCATTTATCATACTGCAGATAAGTCACAGGAAAAACAAAACTATTACTTATTATTATTAATATTAAAAGTGAAAGTAACTTAAGGCGCTGAACCGAAACTTAAAAAACAAATGGGGCCACAGCCACACCGTACCACGCCTGTAGTGCTGTGCAATTTAGGTTTACTTTTAGAGATTGTGTTTATAGGTTTTTAATAGCTAGAGAGATTAATATTTGCTGCTTTTTTGTTTGTGAAACGAGAGAAAGGACGCCGTTTCGGCCGTGTTATATATGTGACCTGCAATGCAACACTGCCCCCTGCTGTCACAAACTACTACGGCGGTCAGAGCAAAGAAAATCTACAGGATGATTCAATGAGTAGCGCAATTTATAAAATTATAAACTGTTTTACCTTTTTGACAAGACGGCGTGCTCCATTAACATCCGTGCGCACACAGGAATCCATTTTGTAGCGTCTACTAAAAGCTGAAGCTGCCTTGCGCGCTGTGAAATGTGACGTACTACGGGTACCCGAGGTGGACAAAAAAGCCTCGATAGAAGTCAAAGCACTCGATCTGTCGAAAACTCGGGTACTCTGTTGGGCAGCACGTTGGCACAACTGGTAGAGCTGCTGCCTCTCAGCGAGAAGGTTGCCGGTTCAAATCCCGGTCCGGGGCCTTTCTGGGTGGAGTTTGCATGTTCTCCCCGTGCATGCGTGGGTTTCCTCCGGGTACTCCGGTTTCCTCCCACAGACCAAAAAACATGCTTGTTAGGCTGATTGGTGACTCTAAATTGACCCTAGGTGTGAGTGTGAGAGTGGATGGTTGTTTGGTGTGAGTGAGACAGGTCCCTCTTGTAAATGAGTCCCCGTGACTCAACGAGGCTAGCCTGTATAAATAAAGGTTGAATGAATGAATGAATAAATAATGCACTACCAAAGAGCTGCATGTGGCTCCAGAGCCGTAGGTTGCAGACCCCTGCACTAGCCCAACCAAAGTCCAGGACCCCTTACATTTTAAGACAGGTTTACAAGAAATCTAAAATAATTACCTATCAGCCTCTTTCAAACCAGTTATGTGATCACAATCTGATATGCCTACCTTTGTTGACATTGAAATGCTGTGAACATTCTTACCTCTAGCCCGCGTTTGTGCTGGATGGATTTTTCATGCAGACGGACATCGTTCCTTCCCCCATGAGAGACACTAAAGTCGCAGTTACAAATCTTAAAAAACGCGTAATTGTGCCCCACCCGAAAGTAAATTCGCTGTCCCATTTTTCAAGATATTTACACGAAGTCTTAACTTTTTTGGCAGGGACGCGGACGCCTTCTCTCTCGTTACATCCATCTCTGTGTTTTTCCGGGTTTGTTCCTGACCGCGCCAGCCCTAACATCGCGAGAACTGCCATCGAGGCTACTGCAGGTGGCAGTTCTCGCGAGGCTAGTGACAGAGGCACCGGAATGTTTTTTATTTATTTTTTATATAATATTATAATACGGGAGATTTCCGGGAAAATAATAATTCGGGATGACGACGGGAAAGAGGGGTAAAATACGGTAGTTTCCCGGCCGGATTAACTTTGAATCTATGTTTTTTGGACAGGTAGTGAAACTACAGTGAGTCATTTTGTGGTGTGTCCATCATGGGGCCCCCTAGTGGCCACGGGGCCCTAAGCAGCCGCTTCATTTGCGTATAGGCAGGTCCGGCCCTGTGTGTACCGGTAGTTATTTAATGTAAACTCAAAGGTTATTTAAAATGGTCAGACAGAACAGTATTTTGAGGATGTATTATCTATATGCCATAAGTCAGAACCAGATCAAGAGTGTTATGATGAGAATGTGTAGATGTATGGACATTTTGGGTTAAACAAACTGACTATTAAATTATCAATATTATTAATGTAAATTACTTTTTTTGGATGACTATTTCTTCTAGTATCAGATGCTGTGTAGCTGGAAGGATTTTTACTGAAATATTTTTACTTTTGGACTTTTGCTATCATGTGTAATCATAACAACAAGGTGTTTTTTTATAAATGGGAACAGCTGCTAACATCTCAAAAGCTCAAATAATATCTCAATTATATCCACAAATCCAGGTGAAGAAATATAAATACCTTGGGGTTCACCTGGACAACAGACTGAACTGGAAATGGAACAGTGAAGCATCTATAAGAAGAGACAGAGTAGACTGTACTTCTTGATGAAGCTGAAGTCCTTCAGTGTTTGCAGCAAGATGATGCATATCCTCTATAAGTCTGTTGAAGGGAGTGCTATCTCTTCTGCTATCAAATGCTAATGTAGAATGTTGTGAAATAAAATATTTTTGTCTTCGTGTTTTTTATTCCTCCTGAAGGGGTTTTAAAATGATGCAGTTTGTGACTGTCCTGCAGGCTTAGGGACTGCTCTATTTTTGGATCTAGGGGTGTGTGGATTTATAGTTTTGTGTGAGCTGCTTTAGGGAAGGGCAACGTCTTTAAACAGAACTTCTATTATTAAGGTGAGAGCAGGCAATGCCCAAATAAGAGCATAAAGCAGAACTTCTATTATTAAGGTGAGAGCAGGCAATGCCCAAATAAGAGCATAAAGCAGAACTTCTATTATGAAATTGAGGGCAGGCAACGCCCAGAGAAGGGTATAAAAATATGAATTTTCCTCTTCCACGCCAGACAACGCAAACCAAGCCCACGGGGAGAACAACTCAACGGGGAGAACAACTCATCAGGTTGTATGGGTCTGTCTCCATTGAATGCGCATTCAATGTCTTTTCATCTCTTTCTTACTTCTTTCTCCCTATCTCACTCTCTGTCCACAATTTGTAATATAATGGCTTTTTGAAATAGAACAAATGTATTCTGTGACTTTTAACCTTATGATTAATTAAACTGGTTTGGAACTTTAAAGTGCGCGTCTGTGATTCAGTATATCTCTCCTTTTTGATCCAAAGTGAACCAAACAACGAATTCTGGGGCGAATAAGATTAGAAGGCCAACAATTTGGAGGTCCTACCGAGATTGGTTGCATGCGGACAGGAAGGGACAAGCGCGAGTCTAGAACACTGACTACTGACCGGTCACCTCAACAAAAAAAGGTAAGCAGATTCCTGTTTAAACGAAATCTGTGATTGGAAATTTTATAGGCTAAATTTATTCAGTGTGTTGGACTCCAGTAAAAAAAAAAAAGGAAATAAAACGAGTAGGTGTTCATACCCGTTAGTAAAAGTAAAATAACAATACCCAAGTCCCAGGTAAAAACACGCAGTGGACGTGCCTCCCAAATGCCGACGGGCTTTTGAAACAGAGGGATTCGGGTTTTAAGATAAACAAATAATTTATCCGCCGCTGTTTCCTGTAACTCTGAGACCAAGTTAAACTGTAAACTTGCTAGGTTAGTGTCTAGCTTAAAACAGTGACAATTTAGACTTACTTATAATTTGAGACTAAATAAGTAAGTACGGGACTAGGGTGAGAGTTTTGAAGTAAACGCGCTGACTTTCGCTGATAAAATAATCCGATAAGAGTTCCAAATCTGGACCAGTTAAAAATAGAATAAAATTAGTCACAGAATACTAAATCTTTTTTATGTTCTAAACCAGTGAGGGTACGGGCGCTGTGAGGAGTCAACACACGTTAAACCAATCTTATGTTAAACTCAAAAGGTTCTAAAAAATTGTTTTTTTTCCATTGCTGAAGTTTTTTCTGGAGTCAGAGTCTCGCGTGAAAGTTGGAGCTGGTCTGTTTTATATGTTGTTTGTCCTGTGAGTTATAAGGCCAGCGTGAGCTGGTCAGTCTTATGCGTTGTAAGTCTTGTTGAATTATAAGGCCAGCGTAGGTGTGTGGAAGAGGAAGAAAGAACAAAAAAAATGAGTTCCGGCTGAGTCCTGGTTCCTGTGACAATAAAGATAATAGCTGTATGATGTCTGCATGTTTTACTGTGAGAATGAGCAAAAACATAAAATCTGAAATGAGGAGATAATATTTTATCAGTTATGTATAGAGCTCAAAATAATGCATTACCTTTAAATATCCAAATGCACTTTGTTAAAAGACAAAGTTGTTATAGTCAGAACAACTCTTTAATTAATCCAGGATGGTGAGTTACAACATTTAATTTACCTTAGGGATTAATAAAGTATTTTAATTGAATGTAATTAAGCTATGACTATCATCATCTACATGAATATGAAATTCCACATTATTATGACTTTATCAGTATTCAATACAGGTAGTCCTCGACTTACGACGGAGATCCGTTCCTACGCGGCGTCGTAAACTGAATTTTGACTTAAGTCGGAATATAGTACATACTGCACCATATACATGTACAGTACTGTATTACTAAGCACTTAGCCTATCCTAACACAGTACCCTACATAATTATCAAAAAACACATACATTTGGGAGCCATAATGAAGGGAAAAACAGTTAATAGCCTACTTGGATGCTGGTGACACCATCCACCTTTGTCGATCCTCCGTATTCTCCATTAGTTTACAACGTAAAACCGCCGTCAGTGAAGGACTGACGATCAGTGAAGGACACCGAAGTGTTTGCCGTCGATGTAGCTCCAGGTAACGTGCAGGTGTAGAGTAGTGCTTGGACAGCAGCTCTGTGGGCTTTGTCTAAATCATGTCGCAGGAGAGCCTTCTTGCCGCTCGTAGCATACAGCAGCTTTTTATAGCACACGACACAAAAACAAGCTCCAGGCACTGCGAGTTTGTGACACCAGCTGCTCAGCGGCTTCCCGTCTTGTCCCCTTTCCTCTAGCCATGCCCAACACCACTTGTTTTTAATTCCTTTCTCAAGTAAACGTGTTTCTTTACTGGGTGAGACAAACTCCATCTTCTTTCATATTGCATTTGATTTAACCGACGAACCAAACGCATGCGCATATTTTCTACAAACCGTTTTACAGTCATTGGTCAAGAACACAGGAGCTAGAATTCTGATTGGTAGACATCTTTGTCTATTAGCTACAGTTTAGTTAAGGCCGGCCATTTGGGCCAATGCTCGTTTTGCTTGAAAAGCCGGAAGTCTGGCCCCCAGACGGAGCTCTTTAAAGTAAAACTAAACCGAAATTTTACTTTTTTTAGCTGATAAACCCCCTAGAATGTGTTTAAAATGTTGTATAGCACTATTTCTGTGTAAATTTTCATGTATTTGTGCGTATTTGTTTACATCGGCAATATTTGGTCTAAAAACGTGTTTACGGTAGCCCTATTGGTTGAACAGAGGTTATTGCACCTTAATTTTCTTGTTGGTCAAGGACTGTTCACTCTGACATGTCTTGTACACTCTGACATCACATAGAATAGAATATATCTTTATTGGCATTATGCTGGTGAAGATTCTTAGTCGTCCAGGACATGATAAAATCAAAAAGGCGTTCAATACAAGATCAACTAGACTTTATTTGTTGCAGAAAACGTTTCACCCTTTATCCAAAAGGCTTTTTCAATTCAGAATGGCAGCTGTGAGACAGATAAGTTTTATACAGTCTGACATGCCACAGACAGAGGCTTGTCCACCTGAAGGACCAAACCCCCACACACAAACAGAGTGGTGTGGTTTACGCAGTCCAGTGCAGCGAAGTCTGCTCAGACCGCTACATTGGAGAAACTAAGCAGTCCATCCACAAAAGAATGTCCCAACACAGGAGAGCAACCTCCTCTGGACAAAACTCAGCTGTTCACCTCCACCTCACGGACAAGGGACACTCATTTGATGACCAGAATGTGCAAATTTTGGACCGAGAGCACAGATGGTTTGAGAGGGGTGTGAAGGAAGCTGTTTATGTGAAGAGAGAAAAACCTTCTCTTAACAGAG
This sequence comes from Garcialebias charrua, assembly GCA_038048925.1. Taxonomy (NCBI): domain Eukaryota; kingdom Metazoa; phylum Chordata; class Actinopteri; order Cyprinodontiformes; family Rivulidae; genus Garcialebias; species Garcialebias charrua. The sequence goes on from JBBPBX010060715.1 coordinate 14,988, forward strand.
GAGGAGGTCTGAGATTTCAACTTTCCAAGACTTATAACTCAGTTTTGGGATTGATTCCGAAACGTTTTACACCGGATGGGAGCAGAGGTGCCTTGTCTGTAAATTAGACTAACAAAGCTCTTTGAGCAGCCTCTGTTTGTTGGTTGGGATGTGTTTTTGTCATTTTACATACAGTGTTGTGTCTTCTGTCAGAGACCTCAAGGGAACCCCCTACTGTTAAGGTGTGATCTGTCAATTTACATGTATGTGTAACCTCAGCTTGCAATTTAACATATGATGGTGCGTGGTTCTGTTATAACTTCAAACTCTCACAGTTTGTTTCAGTGACCTTAACAAACCCCTTACTGTTAAGCTGTGATGTGTTGTTTTGTCAATTTAAATAGAATGGTAATGTTATCTCAGGTATGTGTGGGGTTATTTCAGCTTCCAATTTGCATATGTTGGTGCGAGGCATGTCAGCCTGTATAAAACTTCTCTGACTCACAGCTGCCATTCTGAATTGAAAAAGCTTTTGGATAAAGGGTGAAACGTTTTCTGCAACAAATAAAGTCCAGTTGATCTTGTATTGAACGCCTTTTTTGATCTTTATTGGCATATTTGCACCAAGGTACAAAGTGTTGCAATTGGCGCGCGCACCATCCTAAGAGGGACGTACGCACGGAAAGTCGCAGCAGTAATTAAACCGCGCCGCCAACAATCAGATATGGAAAAAAGGAACATACAGTCGGATAATCATTGGTATTCAAAAAAGAATATCACATTTTGTCTTAGGACATTCTATGATAAAGTCAAAAAACTCTACCAGCTCAGCACGGATAAAGACAAAGACATGTTGCATTTGATGGCAAGCAGGGAGATAGTCCGTGAGTAATCATTTCAGATAAGCACAGTCTGCAGATGGTCTCAGCTCGGCTCCATCTGAATGCACACAGATACCTCTGGGGGGAGGGGGGGCAGCGACAGTTTTTCAACAGCTTTCGACTCCAGGAGAAGTTTTGCAGTCAGCCTCTTTTCAAGGTTGCTTTGAGTCCCGATTAGATTACAGGTAGTCCCCGACTGACGAGCGCTCTGACTTACGAGGTCCCGGACTTACGAGCATGCATCTCATAAAAAAAAAAAAAAAAATTTTTTTTTTTACTTTTTTTTTTTATTTTTATAAATGAATACATGTACAGTACTGGACAGTCACCAAGCACTTAGCCTATCCTAACACAGTTTTTAAAGATGAAGGAATAAGTTGAATTGTCTGCCTTTCACATAAAGGGAGCAAGCTCCCTATGGAGCCTGCAGGGAGGAGGGAGACAATTCAACTGACTCCTTCATCTTTAAAAACTGTGTTAGGATAGGCTAAGTGCTTGGTGACTGTACAGTACTGTACATTTATCTATTTATAAATAAAAAACAATAAAAAATAAAAATACTGTATATACTGTATATTTTTAATAAATAGATAAATGTACAGTACTGTACAGTCACCAAGCACTTAGCCTATCCTAACACAGTTTTTAAAGATGAAGGAGTCAGTTGAATTGTCTCCCTCCTCCCTGCAGGCTCCATAGGGAGCTTGCTCCCTTTATGTGAAAGGGAGACAATTCAACTTATTCCTTCATCTTTAAAAACTGTGTTAGGATAGGCTAAGTGCTTGGTGACTGTCCAGTACTGTACATGTATTCATTTATTTAAAAAAAATAAAAAAAAAAAAAAAAATTTTTTTTTTTTTTTTACTATGTGTTCCTACTTACGAATTTTTGACATACGAGCGCCCCCTAGTGACGGAACTCGCTCGTAAGTCGGGGACTACCTGTAGTTGCTTTATTTATTTTCCAAGGCAGGCTACAGTGTACTTTGACTGCAGCCTTGAAGTCCAGGTGCTGTCTAGGTCCAAATCGCCGAATCATGTGAGGTTCCGAGCTACAAATCCCCATCTGTCCCCTGATGAAGCCCGGTCGGCTGTAAACGAGTCCCAAAACGCACTGCAGGTCCGCGGCTGTCCACCACTGCTCCCATCGTGCGATTCAGCTCGAACAACAGCTGGGTCATTGAGGTCACAGCCCGGATCAAAGAATCTTGTTGAGCAGGAAGTTTCGCCAGCGCGTTGATCGCCGCGGCAGTCTCCCTCAGCCTCCAGGAGCAGAAACCTCCGCCTAAGCCAAAAAGCAGAGCAGCTACCACCAATATTCCAATAATCCACAAATCTTCCACGTCTTCGACATAAAGAACGATCAGACACATTAACTTCCATTCTCCCCACGAGTCCATAATGTAGCCCACCGCATACGTGTCGATAGAGCACGTCGGTTCTCCTGGTCCGGAGCGCTTTGTGGAAAAAAATTTATCGATAGAGGAAACAGCCCACGCAATTAAATCCATTTTCCAAATTGGTTCGAGTGAGCACTGAAGAGTTGCAGACGAGACAAAAATGCAAAAGCAGGGAGGAGGAAAACTTAGGGAGGAGAGGAGCAGAAAGAGATGCGACCTGCTTCGCCAAGAGCCGGAAATAGTCACATGCTCTGTTGCCTGAGTATAAAAGTGGAGCCACGTCCCCGAGAAGGTCACTCCCCCTGCAGAGCTCAGGGCGTAGTTGGGTTAGTGATTATCTACATAGCATTGGCATTAGCATTGATGTGCGACTCTGTTCCAACTACAGCTCTTCAAACTGATGTTCATTGTCCACCACCCTTACACCATCAGGGTACAATCCATTTGGAGGTGAGTACCATTTTACACCTTTCCATTCCATAATTTATCTTTTGAGTATATGACGCGTTTCTTCATGTGCTATGTTTGCGGCCTGCAGCGTTGCTTTGTTGTGGCCCCACATAAGGTCGTGGCATTTTCATCTGTTGCTGATCAACGTTAGTTTGTGTTGTAATTGCGTTTAAATGCTAAAAGTCTAGTGTGTCTTATGAACACTGCAGACTGTGTGAACTCTTATGAACTCGGATAAGGAAGATCGCAACATCAAAAAACAATGGAGACTAGCTGGCGCTAATTTTAGCAGTTGTACTGGTTTATGATGTTTTAGGCACGGTGTTCTTTTGCTGCAAATAATGTTATGGTATTTATAAAATAATATTTACTTGGTGAATTAATATCATGGTCATCAGCTCTATGCAACAGTATTTTGCACTGGGTCATCTGTTTGACAGATCAATAAGGTGATAAAACAGTAATCTTTCTCAAGTATGTTTGTTTGTAAGGTGATTAAAAATGTGTTGTTCTTTTTAGCTCCATGAGTCGTTCCACATCCAGGGAATCTCTGAGACGTGCTTCACAGACATCTGAGACATGCTTCACAGACAGCAAGCTTGATTGGAGACATGTTGACATGTCACTTTGGAGGAGACATGAGAGCTGATTCACCAGGTATTCATGTTTTATTTATTACATGTACTCCAATTAACCTATTAGACTTTTATTATGGCGGACATTATATAAAAACAAATGTTTTTAAAAAGTCTATGCAACATTAATTCTTGTTTTTTTGTTCATTGCTACCTGTCCCAAGATTTTGGGGATTTGTTGACACTGTGAAATTTTGAATCAACATTTTTCTCCATTAAAATGTTACATTTACTCAGATTATACTTTTGATCTGTCATCTATGTTCTATTATGTGATCTTTCCTCTGTTCAGGACTGCAAATATCCAGGGTCGGGATGGAGTGAGTGGGAAGTCGACCGTTGCAACGTGTCACAGATTTGTCCTCATGCATGAGGCAAAAAATAAATAAATAAACAAATTGATTACAAAAACTAGTTGTTTATGATTAATTTTATTAACAGTAAGTTAATTCAAAACAACAAAAGGTTCTGTGTTGTGTCAGCCCAGAAAACACACGGGACAGCACCTCCAGCTCCTCTGGATGGACGCAGTGGACAGAAGAACAGCAGTCCCAAACACTTGAGACCACCTGCAGGATGCTCCACCTGCCAGCCAGAAAGCAAACAGTGTCTCAGCTGTAGCACCAAACATTGTCGTGGATGTAGGTCTCAAGAGATGAAGCAGCTCTGGCCGAGACTCTCTGCATCATCTTACTTCTTCTTGGTTAAAGTAATCCTGGCTGCAATTACTCTGTGTGGCTGCTGGGTGATTGAGTCATCACAGTTATCTGAAAATAACATTTTAAAGGATACACAGTATTGTTAAATTCATTGCAATTGGTTTGGTTTGCATTAAAGCTTCACTATGGAACTTTGTAGTGTAGTCTGTAACTTTTCTAACAATATATTTTTTAACATATTTCTTCACTCTGTCACTATCTACTGACAGACTGATGTTAGACAAAGTAATCTCTGAAAAAAACTATAGTCCCCTTGCTTCTCTATCAGCATTTATAAAAACACAGAGTGACCCCAGCAGAGTTTGTAACCAGCCAATAAAAACAGAGTTTGTAACCAGCCAATAAAAACAGAGCTTGAATTTGAATCAGCCAATAAAAACAGAGCTTGAATTTGAATTTCAGCAGAGCAAGGTGGAGCAGAGCATATATGGCTCTGAGGGGGAGGGATCAGAATGCTTTGCCTGTTGAAAATATTTCTAAGTTCTGCGCTCTACAGAAAGTTACACATAGCACCTTTAAGAAATATTATTTCTCATAAATCTTATCAGCTGTGCTGTGCCCAGTTTTGATTAGCTGACACATAGCTTAAACAAATACTGTATAGACGTCCTAACAAATATATATCGTACAAGCTTATATAATGTTTCTAAACACGGATATTTGGAAACCAAATAAAAGATTTTACCACTGTTTGGTGCTAATTTATAGTCAATTCAAAAAACAACGTGTGTTTAGTTCTGGGTTGCATAACAAAAATAAGCCAAAGCGTCAAACAAAACGAGGGTAGAAGAAATCAATATTTTATAATAAAATTTATTATGAAACGTTTCTTTTGTAATGTGCTAAGTAATAAGATGTGGCAAATTAAAGTGACAAACGACAAAAACAGCTGTACACTGCATGCCATGCAACTAAACACAGGTTTTCAATGTGTTCTGTGTTCAGAAGCATACGCTTAAGCTGTGTATGTGTGATTAAATACACGTAACAACATTTTACAACTGTTATTTTAGTACAAGTTTAGGTATTTACTTACTGAAGACGCGACTATCCGCCATTTTGAAATCTAAACTTGGGGAGGGGTAGGAGTTTACCACTAGAGGGGGCGTGAACGTAAGACAACCCCCAACCTCCTCCCCTCCTCGACTCTCGACACACCCATTTTGAGGGAGATTTTCAATCGGCTTCGGGGGAGTTACCGTCTCAACCTGTGTTGAGTGCCACTTTAAGCCCTGATTGGTTGAGGTGGACCGTTTGATCAAAAGCCTGAAATCCGCCCCCCGGCCAGAGCTCTTTAAGCCCTGGATGCTGTATGTATCTGCTTTGGCAGAATTCTAGCTTAGTGGAGGCTATCTGTATGTGTTCTGTGGGCACAGCCAGACTTACCTTCCCGATCCACAAACTCTGTCTTCTCAGGCTGCTGAGAAGGAAAAATAATAATAAAATACAAATATTAAAAGCCAAACTCAAAGATAATCATCTGTTAGCAAGTTCTATTTTGGGACATCAGCATTTACCTTCAACAGAGCCATCCCGCATCCTGGTTTGCACAATGGATCCTTAAAAGAAAAACTCTCAATTACATAAAAAGTGAAAACATTAATTTTAACACTGAAACCAAGATCAAAGCCAAATCCCATATACCCTACTGATCATCGTAAAATCTTCTATTATAAACAATGTCCTCAATTTTTCTTAGAATATTTGTTTTGACTTACTGCCTGTCAGTGAGGATCACTCTGTGGTCTCCATTATCCATGTTCTGGGACTTTGTAAAGGTTGAGGCACTATGGTTAGATGTAACCACTGCTTGCTATACACAAATTTTCAAATTCTTCCATTTCATAACTATGCTTGTCCAGTGCATCCTAAACAAAATCATTTTAATTCAATTCAATTAAGACTATGTATATAGGGAGTCACGTGAGCACGGCGAACAAGATGGCAGCTGGTTAGGAATTCTTTGCTTTTGTTATGAAATAAAATGTGTTTTTGTCCTCGTGTTTTTATTCTCCAAGAGGGGTTTTCAAACAGTGTTAAAATGACCAGTCTCTCTCTTATAAAATCTGTTCTGGTGAAGTTCTCAAAGAATGCTCAGTTTGTGCTTGTCTTGCAGGCTTGGGACACGCGGGAGGACCTGGCGCCTCTTTGTCAGTTTTACGACTTTGTAGAATATATGACTGGCAGGAAGTCACTGGGGCCTCTTTGTTCTGTGTGGCTGTTCAACCACCCTTCCCCCTCTGTTAATGTTAAGGATTTCCTGAGGGGAGACAGGATGTGAGCATGTACTCCTGTTAGACA
>JBBPBX010060717.1:6290-21351 GCA_038048925.1 Garcialebias charrua
AAGCCACAGAGAGCGAATATCCAATGTCCAAAGTCCAACGTAAAACTAACCTTACAGCAGTCGGTCCGTATACTGTGCTTAGAAACCAAAGTACACTGGTTAGTACAATGTAATTGTCAATTTATTTTGATTTTTAAGCATATTGAACATTTCCAAATGTCTCTGATGCTTATAATTGAATAAATGAACAACAAACTTTGTACAACAGTTGGTTTTGTATTAAAACATGTTGTAAAATTTATAAAATAGTGTCAAAGCAAAACATGTTCAAGCATTAAGTACAGAATTATACAATAATTTGCTGGCTAAGCGAATGTAATAAACAAGTGCTGCATACCGATAGATTACTGTCATTTAAAGGTCCACCGACATGATTTTTTTACTATTCATAAAATTGTTCAAAATATATATGTTTTATCATTTAAATATGTTCCTTTATGCAAACAAAATGATAAATCACTTTAATTTTGCTTTAAAAGTGATTTTGAACTTCAAGCCGTGATTAATCATGGGAAATCTGATTACACCCGAACGCACCATCTGTGATGTCACACTGGGCAGAGGGCTCTGGTCTCTTTAATAGCGGACCATTTAAAACCCGATGAATTTAGCAATCTATGTGAAGATTTGAGCTATTTGTCTTCATTTTGGGAAGCAGAAAATAGTTTGGGTGATGGAACAAGAAACAACAGGATCTAATTTAGGTCTGATGCTGTATCAGACTTACCTTCATGTCGAGCTGCTCATACCTGCGCACTGTGACAAGCCCAGAGCTCTGCCCGGTGTGACATCACAGATGGTGCGTTCGGGTGTAATCAGATTTCCCATGATTAAACACGGCTTGAAGTTCAAAATCACTTTTAAAGCAAAATTAAAGTGATTTATCATTTTGTTTGCATAAAGGAGCATATTTAAATGATAAAATATATATATATCCATCCATCCATCCATCCATCTTCTTCCGCTTATCCGGGGTCGGGTCGCGGGGGTAGCAGCCTAAGTAGGGAGGCCCAGACTTCCCTCTCCCCAGCCACTTGGAGCAGTTCCTCCGGGGGAATCCCAAGGCGTTCCCAGGCCAGCCGAGAAACATAGTCCCTCCAGCGCGTCCTGGGTCTTCCTCTGGGTCTCCTCCCGGTGGGACGTGCCCGGAACACCTCACCAGGGAGGCGTCCAGGAGGCATCCTAACCAGATGCCCGAGCCACCTCAACTGGCTCCTCTCGATGTGGAGAAGCAGCGGCTCTACTCCGAGTCCCTCCCGGATGACTGAGCTTCTCACCCTATCTCTAAGGGAGAGTCCAGCCACCCTGCGGAGAAAACTCATTTCAGCCGCTTGTATCCGAGATCTTGTTCTTTCGGTCATAACCCAAAGCTCATGACCATAGATGAGGGTGGGAACGTAGATCGATCGGTAAATTGAGAGCTTTGCCTTTTGACTCAGCTCTCTCTTCACCACGACAGACCGGTACAGCGCCCGCTTCACTGCGGACGCTGCACCTATCCGCCTATCGATCTCACGCTCCAGTTTTCCCTCATTCGTGAACAAGATCCCGAGATACTTAAACTCCTCCACTTGGGGCAGGACCTCCTCCCCGACCCGGAGAGGGCATGCTACCCTTTTCCGGCTCAAGACCATGGCCTCGGATTTGGAGGAACTGATCCTCATCCCGGCCGCATCACACTCGGCTGCAAACCGCTCCAGTGAAAGTTGTAAATCACGAACTGATGAAGCCAGTAGGACCACATCATCTGCAAAAAACAGAGAAGCGATTCTAAGGTCACCAAAACGGATCCTCTCAACACCTTGGCTGCGCCTAGAAATTCTGTCCATAAAAGTTATGAACAGAATCGGTGACAAAGGGCAACCTTGGCGGAGTCCAACTCTCACCGGAAACGAGCCTGACTTACTGCCGGCAATGCGGACCAAGCTCTGACACCGGTCGTACAGGGACCTAACAGCCCTTATCAAAGGGCCTGGTACCCCATACTCCCGGAGTACCCCCCACAGAACCCCCCGAGGGACGCGGTCGAATGCCTTCTCCAAGTCCACAAACACATGTAAACTGGTTGGGCAAACTCCCACGCACCCTCCAGGACCCTGCTGAGGGTGTAGAGCTGGTCCAGTGTTCCACGACCAGGACGAAAACCACACTGCTCCTCCTGAATCCGAGGTTCGACTATCCGACGGACCCTCCTCTCCAGAACCCCTGAATAGACCTTACCAGGGAGGCTTAAGAGTGTGATCCCCCTATAGTTGGAACACACCCTACGGTCCCCCTTTTTAAATAGGGGAACCACCACCCCAGTCTGCCAATCCAAGGGAACTGCCCCCGATGTCCACGCGATATTGCAGAGTCGCGTAAGCCAACACAACCCTACAACATCCAGAGCCCTAAGGAACTCCGGGCGAATCTCATCCACCCCCGGAGCCTTGCCACCGCGGAGCTTTTTAACCACCTCGGCGACCTCAGCACCAGAGATCGGAGAACCCGACCCAAAGTCCCCAGGCTCTGCTTCCTCAGTGGAAGACGTGCCAGTAGGATTGAGGAGGTCTTCGAAGTATTCCGCCCACCGACTCACAACATCCCGAGTTGAGGTCAGCAGCACGCCACCTCCACCATAAATGGTGTTGGTCTCGTACCTCTTTCCCCCCCTGAGACGCCGGATGGTGGACCAGAATCGCCTCGAAGCCGTACGGAAGTCATTCTCCATGGCCTCTCCGAACTCCTCCCACGCCCGAGTTTTTGCCTCAGCAACCACCCGAGCCGCATGCCGCTTGGACTGCCGGTACCTATCAGCTGCTTCCGGGGTCCCACAAGCCAAAAAGGCCCAATAGGACTCCTTCTTCAGCCTGACAGCATCCCTCACTGCCGGTGTCCACCACCGGGTTCGAGGGTTGCCACCTCGACAGGCACCAACAACCTTGCGGCCACAGCTCCGATAAGCTGCCTCGACAATAGAGGCGCGGAACACGGCCCACTCGGACTCCATGTCCCCCGCCTCCCTCGGAACGTGTTCAAAGCTCTCCCGGAGGTGGGAGTTAAAGCTCCGTCTTACGGGAGACTCTGCCAGACGTTCCCAGCAGACCCTCACGATACGTTTGGGTCTGCCAGGTCTGACCGGCATCCTCCCCCACCATCGGAGCCAACTCACCACCAGGTAGTGGTCAGTAGACAGCTCCGCCCCTCTCCTCACCCGAGTGTCCAAGACATGCGGCCGCAGATCAGATGAGACGACAACAAAGTCGATCATCGAACTGCGACCTAGGGTGTCCTGGTGCCAAGAGCACATATGGACACCCTTATGCTTAAACATGGTGTTCGTTATGGACAATCCATGACGAGCACAGAAGTCCAATAACAGAACACCACTCTGGTTCAGATCAGGGGGGCCGTTCCTCCCAACCACACCCCTCCAGGTCTCACTGTCATTGCCCACGTGAGCGTTGAAGTCCCCCAGTAGAACAAGGGAGTCCCCAGGAGGCGCACTCTCCAATACCCCCTCCAAGGACTCCAAAAAGGGTGGGTAGTCTGAGCTGCCGTTTGGTGCATAGGCACAAACAACAGTCAGAGCCCGTCCCCCCACACGTAGGCGAAGGGAGGCTACCCTCTCGTTCACCGGGGTGAACCCCAACGTACAGGCACCAAGATGGGGGGCAACCAGTATGCCCACTCCTGCTCGGCGCCTCTCACCAGGGGCAACTCCAGAGTGGAAGAGTGTCCAACCCCTCTCAAGGAAACTGGTTCCAGAGCCAGAGCCATGCGTTGAGGTGAGTCCGACTATTTCTAGTCGGAACCTCTCAACCTCACACACTAGCTCAGGCTCCTTCCCCACCAGAGAGGTGACATTCCATGTCCCAATGGCCAGCTTCTGTAGCCGAGGATCAGACCGCCAGGGTCCCCGCCCTCGGCCGCCACCCATCTCACATTGCACCCGACCCCTTTGGCCCCTCCCACAGGTGGTGAGCCCATGGGAAGGGGGACCCACGTCTCCTCTTCGGGCTGTGCCCGGCCGGGCTCCATGGGTAAAAGCCCGGCCACCAGGCGCTCGCCAGCGTGCCCCACCTCCGGGCCTGGCTCCAGAGTGGGGCCCCGGTGACCCGCGTCCGGGCGAGGGAAAACTTAGTCCATTAATTGTACTCATCATAGGGGTTTTTGGGCTGCACTTTGTCTGATCCCTCACCTAGGACCTGTCTGCCTTGGGTGACCCTTCTAGGGGCATGAAGCCCCTGACAGCATAGCTCCTAGGATCATTGAGACACTCAAACCCCTCCACCACGGTAAGGTGGCAGCCCAGGGAGGGGTATATATATATTGAGCAATTTTATGAATAGTAAAAAAAATCATGTCGGTGGACCTTTAAAGTATCAATGACACATGCCTAACAATGTGTCATGCATTATTGGGCACTTTTAAGTAGGTATACATGTACTGAAATTCTTAAGCTTTTCTAGTGGGTATACTCCATATACCCACATATCATATAAACTACACCACTAGCTGTAAAGGTTTATTAAACAGAGTTTCTAAACTGCTGTGACTTTTTGCAATTAGAACAGTTTAAAGATGGAGCCAATCCACTTTGTTCTTGGTCCCACATTGACAAGCCATTTGCTTGTTGGCCTGGTCATAATTTAACTCTATTTTTCCAAACTAAAGACGTTTATTATAATCTTACTCAAAGTCCCACTAAGCTTGAGGTGATGAGGTTTGTTGGACAACTGAGGAACCTTGTTGGCAGCAACATTAATGCTTTTCCATTAGCCTGAAATCTAAAAATGTTCTGTAGTTTGAAGGAAAGTCATTCCTCTAATGACTCCCTGGTGCCTTTTTAGGGGCTTCACTTTATTTGTTCAATAATCAGTGATAATAGGAAAATGTTTAAACCTTCTTTTAAAAATACTCCCTAAAGAAATTCTATTTTAGTTTACATATCACCTCAGCTGTCAGACTGCTAATGTCATCCATACAGACAAGGTGTTGAACGCCGTTTGGTTAAAATATTTATTGGAATTATTATTTTATTTTTTCAAACTGCAGGTTTGATTGCTTGGTATAGAGAGTATTTGATGTTCCACTCAGAAAATATGTCTGTGTCTGTGAAGTTCGCTGAGGGCTGTTTTCCAAGTTAAACCCTTGCTTTGATATACTGTAAGCCTATGGTTAAAGCCACAAATGGCAACATTACAGAAAATCTAACCTGGAATTCAAAGGAGTCTTTTGCCATCAACTCAGAATAAAAATCCTAAATAATGAGCCCTGAGAGTGCCATTTCACCATTCAAGCATTGCACACGTCCTGCCCGACTAGCTGCAGAGTGGAAGATTTGCTTTTTATGGGCTCTGCTTTGGGGAGATGTGAGGTAAGAAGGCATGTAAAAATGCCTGGTTGGAGGAATCAAAGAAAAGAGCCGATGTCCTGGAGACACAGAGCCCCTCTGATAGGGCTCTCACAAGCTGGAGATTCCAGGTTTGTCTCTTGCTGAAGAGGCCCCGTGTCTGAGCCACTGTGCTTCCTCAGCATCACGTATCAGATGGGTCAATCAGTGGGCGAGATAAAGCAACCACTAAAGCTAGACGGCCTTTGAACACAAGGAGGAGGAGAGCTCCCCCAGGTCTCTTATCTCATTAAACTTGAAGAGGTTATTAATCCTTAAAACTCAAAGATGACAATATGGACGACAACGGTCAGGGAGACAGACAGTTATATGCACGTTATCAGTGGGGTGTGAGCAATGTTTCATCTCACAAGACAACAAGGAAAGAAATGGAATTCCTACAGAATAATTTACCACCCCACATTAGGAGAAAGGCAGCTGATGAGGTTTTTGCCTGTGTCCGTGTTTGTGTTCATCTTTTATCAAAATATCTCATGAATTCTACACAGATTTGATGAACCCCTCAAAAAGTTAAATACTGGATGTATGGAAAAGCAACTGAATAACTTCGGAGTTCAGCTGATTCAATATGACCAGCACAGCTAACTGACCTTTGTAAGCATAAAAGCTACTATAACTCAGTTCGTTCTAAAGATACTGAGCTAAAATGTAATGTGGTAGGGACCAAAAGTCCTTCGCAGCACATACTTCAAGTACTAACAGATCACGTAAGATCTTGATCTGTTGTGGGAAATCAAGCCTAATGTTATATCTTAAAGACCGTGTAAAGTGAAATTAAAGTGAGACTAAACCCAGGTTGAGACGGTAACTCCTCCTTCCAAAATCTCCCTGAAAATGGGCGTGTCGAGAGACAAGTAAGTAAGTAAGTAAGTAAAGTTTATTTATATAGCACTTTTCGCAGATAAAATCACAAAGTGCTGTACAACATATAAATAAAAAATTAAAATAAACAGAAGAATTACTGTAGTAAAATCTGATTAATCAAAACAATAAGAACAGCTGATAAAAACAAGAACAATTGATAAAAACACTCAATAAAAACATTTATCTAAAAGCTTGTCTGAATAAAAGTGTCTTGAGCTGGGTTTTAAAGGAATCAATAGAGGCGGTCACACGAAGAGACAGGGGCAGGGCATTCCACAGCCGGGGGGCTACGGCCTGAAAGGAAAGGTCACCCCGAGTTTTAAACCGAGTCTTAGGGACTTTTAGAAGGTTCAGTGCTGAAGAACGAAGGGTGCGGGCTGGAGAATAGGGGATCAGCATTTCTGTGATGTATTGGGGGGCCTGTCCATTTAACGCTCTAAAAGTTAATACCAAAATTTTAAAATGAATTCTAAATTTAACAGGGAGCCAATGTAGATCATATAAAACCGGTGTGATGTGAGACCTTCTATTTGTTCCTGTTAAAAGCCTCGCAGCAGCGTTCTGGACCAACTGGACACGAGCGACAGCAGACTTATTAAAACAAGTAAAAAGGGAATTGCAGTAATCTAAACGAGAAGAGATAAAAACATGAATAATCATCTCCAGGTCAGATTTGGATAAAATTGCCCTCAGTTTAGAAATGTTCCTCAGGTGATAAAAGCAGTTTCTGACCAGGAGCTTTGAATGTTTGTCCAAAGACATTGACTGGTCGAACTGAACACCAAGGTTTCTGAGGCTCGGCTGAGAAGAGGAGCCCAGAGAACCGAGATGTTGTTTGATGCGAGGAACTTTCTGTTCAGGGGCAATGATCAGGGTTTCAGTCTTGGCAGAATTTAACTGAAGGCAGTTGTTGGCTAACCACACCTTAATCTGGGACACACATTTTACTAGTTCATCTAACTTGTGTAATTCTGAGTCATTGAAGGAGCAGTAGAGTTGAATGTCGTCAGCATAGAAATGGTAAGAGACATTTCTGAAGCTATTTATAATCTTTGCAAGGGGTGTGATGTAAATAATGAACAGAATAGGACCCAAGACTGAACCCTGAGGAACACCATACCTTAACGGAGAGGTCTTAGACTGTATGTTATTCACAAACATTGAAAATTTTCTGTTGTTCAAATAAGAGGAAAACCACTTCAAAACAGTTCCAGAAAATCCTAATTCATGTTGTAGTCGATGTATCAGAATTGTGTGGTCGACTGTATCAAAAGCTGAAGAAAGATCTAATAAAATCAAAACACTGCTCTGACCAGAGTCTGCAGCCATCAAAATGTCATTGGATACTTTTAATAAGGCAGTTTCAGTGGAGTGCATTTTGCGAAAACCAGATTGAAACTTGTCCAGAATATTATTACTTTGCAAGAAAGTATTCAACTGTGCAGTAACTAACTTCTCCAAAATTTTAGCAAGAAAAGGTAATTTTGATATTGGCCTGTAGTTGCAGAGCTCAGTGGGGTCCAAATTGGGCTTTTTCAAAATCGGATTTAAAACTGTTTGTTTCAAAAAACATGGAACTGACCCTGTAGAAAGAGAAATGTTAATTAATTTTGCTACATGGGGACTGATGATATCTGGCACCTTCAAGAACAGTGATGCAGGGACAGCATCTAGCACACAGGAGGAAGGTTTGATCTCTTTTAGAACAACCTTCACGTCCTCTAAAGTGACAGGTGTAAATGAAGACCAGGAGCTCACTGAAGGGACTGAACTGAGGGTGACACCAAGAGCTGATTTAACACTTGCCCTGATGTTGTCAACCTTTTCTACAAAATAGTTTAAAAATTTGTTACAATCATCTAATGAGAATACAGGCACAGGAGGGAGTGGAGGTGAAACCATATTATTAATGGTATCAAACAAGACTTTTGAATTTTTCTTATTTATACTTACAAGATTAGAAAAATATGCTGACCTGGCCTGTTTAATCATTTCATTTAGGGCTGACATCAGCTCCTTTAAGTGCAGTCTGTGGACTTCAAGTTTAGAAGATTTCCACAAACGCAAAGGGTGGAGGTAGAGTTGTGCTTTTGTTCACGCCTCCACCTGGAACAACCTAAAACAAATTAAACCTCTAGCCAACAACATACACCAAGCAACAACAAAGAATAAACATGTAGATGTATTTATCTATTCCACCCATTCCATCCAAAACCAAAGGCCTAAAACAATGAAAATGAAAAGAAAAATAAAACCGCTTGTCAGGAGTGAAATGCAGCACTTCCATATAAGGTATGCACTTCTCATCTCTGCAGGGGATTGGCTCTGCTTGAACCACCTGTGTGACATCACACATGAGCAGACATGTCACACATGAGCGTTTGCACAAATAAGAAAATTAAGGTGTAATCCACCAGTTCAACCCATAGAACTACCGTAAACACATTTTTAGACCAAATATTGCCAATTTACACAGATATGCACAATTATGTGAGAATAAACACAGCCATAGTGCTAGATAACATTTTAAACACATTCTAGGGAGTTTATCAGCTAAAAAAAGTTAATTTTGGGTTTAGTCGCACTTTAAAATTAAATGTGTGTTTTTAGTTTGTCACATGGCATAAATATGTGTTATTAATCACCCATATAAATCTGACTGATTAAAAACATTGTTTACCTTATAAAATTAAGTCTCAAAAATCATGAAAAAACATGATTTTGCCTTGCCCTGGAACGCTGGGGGCGTGTCAGTGCGTGGGCGTGGTTTCAGCGCAGCTGCGCTCGTGTCCTGCCCCCTGAGCTGACTGTGTGGAGAGGCAGGCAGCAGAGCCAGTAAACCTGCTCTGTTTTTATCTGAGTTCTGTCTGTAACAGCAGCTACTTTTTCCAAGAGTTACGCTGTTTTTGTAAATAGTTTTCTTGTGTGTTTTTAATCTGGAATGAATAAAAAAATTTAAAAAAAGAGTTGTACCATGCGGGAATTGAACCCGTGGGGTTTGGGACGGAAGGCAAGCACTTTATCCATTGACCTATCCAGGCATTACAGATACTCAGTATAAAACCACGTGGTATAAAAACACGTTATGATTTGTACGGGTGCCCTGACCATTGCGACATCCAGGGAAGATGCACGAACGAGGCATAATTGATTAGCTAGCTAACAATGAACAAAATATCTATGCTATTGCTATCTGATGCTATCTGCGATTCGCGAGTGAACGGCTCCACCGAGGCGAAGAACGCATTTATACGGCTGGAGCTGCAGGGGGTGGGGGCTATACTAATGAGGACCGCGTGACGAAACGCGGTCCCGTTTAAACCACGCCTAAAAAATCCTGAAACAGACATATCTTTATACACAGTTTGCTCTATAACTCCAAAATTAATTGAGCTACAATTTTGAGACTTTTTACTCATTTACAAGATTACAATTATGACATTTATAATGTTTATTGAAGAAAATGTTGAAATTCACTTTACACTGTCTTTAAGTTTGACTCATATGGCTATTACTGTGATCACAGTTTAAAACAGTGCCATAAAAGTCAGCGGCCAATTTGCATCTCTTCAAGCAATGCTAGGGTTTTAACAAAAACACATGAAAAAGAGTAAAATACTGTTTCCTTAGGCCATGTTTACATGAAAACAATTTCTGGTGAAAATGTAAGAGTTTTGTTGCGTAATGTTGATTTACACGAAAATAGCAAATGTTTTCTCTGACAACGGCACAGTTTGAGAACAGGTTCCAGGAGTGCAATGGTTCAAAAACGTCACGTGTCCGTTGTGTAAACAGAAAAATTGATATTTTCTGTCAGGGAATCCCTGGTTCATGCGCAGTATGATGCAAAATGTAACAGCTTCCTACAATCCACAGAAGAAGAAACTAAATGGCGGATACCAGAGTATTGTTTATGCTTCTGACTCTTATAAATCTATAAATCTAATTTCCCTGGACTGCTTTCAGTTTGAACATCACCATGGGCTTTTGTTATGGCGGTTTTCTTGTGAAAGAAATTATAGAACGTTTAGAGCAGTTACTTTTTACACATGCGCTCGAGTTTCGAGTTTCAAAGAACGTAGCACCAACTAGTGGCGTGGCGAGGGAATTACACCTTTTCCACGTCTGCGGTTGCTATGTAAACAGAGATTGTAATTATAACGTTTTCATGTAAATGTGTTAATAGAAATTAGAAAAAACATCAGTTTTTATTGGATTGTTGTTGTGTAAACAGGGCCTTAAATGCACAATCAAGACAAATGTGTGAGTGTGTTGGTAATGTGATTTAATGCTAAATGACGGGCATGTATGACATCAAATAAAGAAATCCTGGCTGCATGATTACAAACTAGAAAAGACACAACAAAAACACATCCACAGCACATCCATCTGACATCATGCTTTTTTAAAATTATTTTTCTATCACACAAGCTGACAAAAATGTCCTCCCATTTACTGGCCGCGTTGCACAGCCCCACACCTCGAACGTGGTTAGCGCATGGAAAGAAAAACACGTGCAGCTAAAAACCAGATTCAGACACAAAAGAGGGCTGGAAAATTTCCTAAATGTTCTCTGTCATCCTCAACTTTGGTGGGCAACATTTAGAAAAGTTCACCTGACAAATCACTTCCTCATTTGGCTGAAATTATGAGTTTGGCATACACTTACAATGTCAAACCCCCACATAATATAATAATAATTTAAACTAAACGGACTTGTGAAAAAGCTACATTAAAGAAAAACCATTAAATCCAGGTAAAAATGTTAGTTATACGTTTGAAGGGAAACTACTTCATAACAATTATTTCTGTTGTCATGTGAACCAAAACCATGAAATCAAACATAATTTACAGCGTTTTTAGCTTGTCTATATAAACTAGCTAAATACTTGCTAATTTAACACTCCAGTAATTATCCTGTCCACAAAATGAAATTGAACCCTAGAAATTAGGACTTGTGGAGCTACTGTATGTCTCATCATACTACAATGCAATACAAACCCATCCACATCCTTGAACTGTTTTACTGCAGAACACCAGGTTATAATTTTGACCCGATAAACAAAAAGTGTGGGGCAAATAGCTGGAGAGACTACAACTGTAGATGATACCAACTTTCCTAAAGCTCAGCAAGTCCATCAACTGGTGTCAACGACTCTCCACCTGACTGAATGAAGCAGCAGAAGTGTTTCCAGAGAAAACTGGAAAACTTTGGCTTTGCAGGGTCAGCTTGACCACAGCTGTGTGGCTAAGTTAGCCATTAAATCACCCTGAAATGTATGGAATTCATCTGCAAGTTTGTACTGCTAGTTCTTATTCTAAGGAGCATAAAGTTCCTGCGGAATTGGTCAAAGAGGTTATCATTACATCATAACCTACAAGTTTAATGATTCTGCAAAACCCAGTGGGCTGGATCAGAAATGATGGGAACAACATTAAATAGTACATTTTAACTGTGAAAACGTTACACATTTTGATGGGATGCCATTTCAATACAATAAGGCCAAAGGCTTACAGGAGCTCTTGGTTTAGAAAGTCTGTTTTGTTTTGTTTTGTTTTTTCGGCTGCACTCTGAATGTGAGCACTCAAGTTCAAGTATCTTTATTGTCATTCGCATCACATGTAATACATGAGGTGGAACGAAATTATGTACTCAGGGTCCCAGTTGGACCCAAATCAATTATTGGTCTGTTGCCTTCATACATCTCATCCTACATGTCACTGTGTGAGTGCAGCTACAGCGTGCACTCTCAGGACATTATTACATGCAGTGTCCCCTCAGTGCGGACTGAAATAGGCAAAGGGGCCTTCTCCTACTCTGTTCCTTTATCCTGGAATATCTTGCAAAAAGATTTGAAGCTCTTGACCTTGACCTCTCTAAGTGGCTTTAAACAACTGCTAAGTTCCTTGCAAAAACCAATGCAGACATGTTCCTGTTTTGGGTATTCTACATTGCTTTATAATGTAGCTGTTTTTCTTTTAAATATAATTTTCTTCCATTTATTTTTCCAATTTTTCAATTTGTATGCTTTCTTTTGTGATTGTCATGACTGCCATGGCGTAGTGGTAATGGCAGTCGTCCCCCGATCGGAAGGTTGGAGGTTCGAATCCCGGTTCCCCACACCATGTGTCGTTGTGTCCCTGGACAAGACACTTAACCCCGAGTTGCTCCCGGTAGGACTGGATGGCGCCTTGCATGGCAGTCTGCCGCTACCGGTGTATGAATGTGTGTATGAATGGGTGGTTGGTTGGTATTGTAAAGCGCTTTGGGGCCCCTCATAGGGGGTTGGAAAGCGCTATATAAATAAGCTCCATTTACCATTTGTCATTGTTGTCTACTGTTGTCATCTTTGTTAAAAACATGTCTCTATTGTAAATGAGTCCTCAAGGATCAATGAAACTAACCTGTATAAATAAATGTTGAATGAAAAAAAATGTAAGCTTAAAAAGAAACAGTATATAAGGATCTACAAAGTAAGATATACACTAAGAAATAATCTAAACAAATGTCAGACAGTACGCTAAAAGATGTAAGAGATATCCATCCATCCATCCATCCATTATCTTCTGCTTGTTCCGAAGTCGGATTGCTGGGGCAGCAGTTTGAGCAGAGGAGCCCAGACATCTCTTTCCACAGCCACCTCTTCCAGCTCTTCTGGAAGGATTCCAAGTCATTCCCAGGCCAACCGAGAAACATGGTCTCTCCAGCGTGTCCTGGGTCTTCCCCGAGGTCTCCTGCAGTTGGACATGCCTGAAGCACCTCCCTAGAGACACGTCAAGGGGGCATCCTTACCAGATGCTCAAACCACCTCAACTGGCTCCTCTCAATGTGGAGGAGCAGCGGTTCTACTCCGAGTCTCTCCCAGAAAACCAAACTTTTCACCCTATCTCTAAGGGTGAATCCAGCTACCCTGTGGAAGAAACTCATTTCAACCACCTGTATCGGCAATCTCATTCTTGCGGTCACTACCCAGAGCTCGTGACCATAGGTGAGGGTAGGAATGTAGATCAACCGGTAAACAGCGAGTTTGGCCTTACAGCTCATATCTCTCTTCAGCACAATGGACCAGTACAGAGTCCACAATACTGTAGATGCTGCACCAATCCATCTGTCAATCTCACCATTCATTCTTTCCTCACTCGTGAACAAAACCCCGAGATACTTGAACTCCTCCACTTGAGGCAGAACCTCACCCTTGATCTGGAGAGAGCAATCCATCCTTTTCCATTTGAGGACTACAGCCTCAGATTTGGAGGTGCTGATTCTCATCCCAGCCGCTTCACACTCGGCTGCAAACCACTCCAGTAAGAGCTGAAGATCATGGCACGATGACACCAACAGGATCACATCATCTGCAAAGAGCAAAGATGGAATCCTGAGGCCACCGAACCGGAAACTCTCCGCCAGCTGGCTGCACCGAGAACTTCTGTTCATAAAAGTTATGAACAGAATTGGTGACAATGGGCAGCCCTAGCGGGGTCTGACTCCCACCCTGAAGGGGTCCGACTTACTGCCGGCAATGTGAACCAAGCTCTCGCACCACTTGTATAGGGACTGAACAGCCCGTAACAATGGGTCCCCAATCCCATACTCACAGAGCACCCCCCACAGTGTACCCTGAGGAACACTGTCGAATGCCTTCTCCAAATCCACAAAACACATGTAGACAGGATGGGCAAACTCCCATGACCCCTCAAGAACCCTAGTGAGGGTAAAGAGCTGATCCAGTGTTCCACGGCCAGGACGGATTGTTCCTCCTAGATCTGAGGTTCGACCAACGATCTGACTCAGAGGTGTGAGTTGAAGATCTCTCTGACAGGTTCTTCTGCCAGGCATTCCTAGTAAAGCCTCACTACACGTTTGAGTCTACTGGGTCTGTCAGGCATCTTCCCCCGACTTCTAATCCAACTCACTACCAGGTGGTGATCAGTTGACAGCTCAACTCCTCTCTTCACCCGAGTGTCCAAAACAAATGGCTGCAAATCAGATGACACAAGTCTATCATCAATCTACAACCTAGGGCGTTCTGGTGCCAAGTGTACTTATGGACACCCTTATGTTCAAACATGAGGTTTGTGATGGACAAACCATGACTAGCACAGAAGAAGAACAGCAGAACACCGCTCGGGTTCAGATCAGAAAAGCCATTCCTCCCAGTCACGCCCTTCCAGGTCACACTGTCATTACCCACGTTGGCATTGAAGTACCCCAGCAGAATAAAGGAGTCCCCAGCTGGCGCACCTTCCAACATCCCTGCTAAGGACTCCAAGAAGGTTGGATACTCTGAACTGCCGTTCGGTGCATAGACACAGACAACTGTCAGAGTCCATCCCCCCCGAAGGTGAAGGGAAGTCACCCTCTCATCTACCGGGGAGAACTCCAACACACAGGCATCAAGTCGGGGGGCTACAAGTAGACCCACACCAGCTCTACGCCTCTCACCATGGGCAACTCCAGAGTGGAATAAGGTCCAGCCCCTCTCAAGGAGATCGGTTCCAGAACCCATGATGTGTGTTGAGATGAACCCAACTATATCTAGTTGGTACCTCTCAACCAGTACTGTAGTCTTCCGTAGAGACAAACAGAGACAAAACAGCAGTGATCTTCTGTAGCGACAGCACTGAGTGGTCCAACTTCAGCAGAGGACCTGCTGACACCAGTGGTGTAGTCTACATTTTTGTAGTGGGTATACCGTGCTTAGAAACCAAAGTACACTGGTTAGTAAAGTGTAACCGTCAATTTATTTTGATTTTAAGCATATTGAACAGTTCCAAATTCCTCTGATGCTTATATTTGTATAA
>JBBPBX010060718.1:9181-21351 GCA_038048925.1 Garcialebias charrua
TAATGGCGTGAGTATGTTCCTTCAGGTAATCGCGCGGGGGTGCAATTCCCATAGCAAGTATGTTGCACCTCGTTCCCTTCCTTCAGGGAACATGAGTTATGGTGCATAACTTTCAGTTTTCTAATTTCTAAACAAAACTGAGAGGTTCAGCTTGACACATACTTTGAACTTTGCCATAGTTCTTTGACTAAGACATATTGAAAAAATATACCAGCATAGTAATGAGTGATTACTCATGCAAATGACAAATTATCATAAAATGACAAAAAGTTATTCTGTTGATAATATCTGATTAGAACAAAGTAAAATAATAATAGTCTCTTGTGATAAAATCAGTGTTCTGTGTTTCACTGAAAGATTCAGTGACAAGTGTTTTAATACAGTTTCCAGAGTGACAAAGGTGTATCATTACAGCATTCTCAGAAAGCAATTATTGGATATCCATCTACAACCAATAAGCTTTAAATGTACACCTGATTCAAAATTACCACTACAGCTGATTTACATTAGCAATCACAAAAATTGCTATAACTGTAATTTTCCCATGTATTGAACTACATTCTGGTGTGGTTGTAGCTGAGAGTCATTCTCATCACTTATTCTAAGCAACAATAGGTTGAATGATATGCAGTCCTTTTAAGAAATGCTACATTTTACTTATCTAGTTCGAATCTGCATGGAAGAGGAAGAGGAATTGTTGCAAATATGTAAAAAAAAAATCTAAATAAAACACCGAAATATGTTGACATTAATTCCCCTCATTTATTGACATGGTTTCCCAGTAGTGTGCTTGTAGAAATTATTTGATGAAATATTGTAAGACAGTCAACTTGAGCAGTCTGTTCACCGGTTGCTTTGAACGCTGCTGCAAATACATGGGACTGAGATCCTGTTAGATCATCACTGGCTGACAAATGGACAAGAAAGCATCATGTCCTACAGCTACAGTTTGCTGACTCGTGGCTTCAAATTCCCGTCTCAAATTGTTGTTTGAACACACTTTAAGTCATAATCAGATCAACCACCATTTCAGAGTTGCTGCCATTTATTAAGTTGTTTGGTTTTGGATCATAGACTGATTACAAACAGAGTGTGTTGAAAATCCTGTCATGCCTGTCAGGTTGCCTTTGTTATGGATAGTTTTCCATTTCACGGCGTATCATCATCTCATCTGTTGAGAGCCCAGTGCTTTGTTTACACTGCTAAATGACAATGTGCAATCCTCGCTGAAACACTCGCCAAAATCAATTTTCACAAGTGTCTGTTCATCAAGTGAGGCTGTTTGTCATTTCATAAGATGTGCAGTTTGCTGCTTACCATTAAAAGCATGTTGGAAGCTTCCAAATA
The DNA here is from genome assembly GCA_038048925.1 of Garcialebias charrua. Taxonomy (NCBI): domain Eukaryota; kingdom Metazoa; phylum Chordata; class Actinopteri; order Cyprinodontiformes; family Rivulidae; genus Garcialebias; species Garcialebias charrua. The sequence goes on from JBBPBX010060718.1 coordinate 10,529, forward strand.
ATAAAACAGGGTTACCTGTAAATGTGGCTCACAACATTGTTGTACTATTTATATAAAAAAAATATTTAAAGTTGCTTACTTCTACTTTAAAGACAGTGATGTGCACTTCTGTCGACAAGCAGCTTCTCCAATTTCTGAATAATGAATTACCGTCCCACTTCAGATTTACATAAAGTGGCATTTTAATACGCTGCACGTCTTTTGTTGGGAACGGCACAGCGTTTTAGGGTGTTTGTGTGGCCTGCAAGGGGTGCAGACCAGACATGAGATGCAATCATTCTAGCTCTTTATATTTATGGGCTGGCCAGCCAATGTTCTATTTATATCTAACTAGTGGAAGTCCCAGTGGACCTGCAGCTCCAGGCAGGGGTCTTTGGGTGCTTTGCTGATGGATAACTTTTTGGAGAGATGGAGGGGAAAAAGAAGAGAATGTATGGATGGATATTTGCATGCAGGCAGTTTTAGGGTACACTGTTCAGAAGACCCAAATATAGACATAATCATCAAAAACAGGTGTGTTTATAAAAATGAGTGATTATACCTCCAATTTCACACACTGACACTTTTTGTAAAAGTTTAAACTACTTTATGTAGCACGGAAAGTTGGTAGACATAGCAATTTTAGAGTAATTGCCATCCAGTATACTTTAACTGTGTAATTAGTGTTCCAAACATGGTTAATTTTATTGGTTGTGTACAAGTACTGTTTTTTACATCCCAGTCAGCACAGTTACCATTCTCATTGCTGATGATCAGAGAGCAATTTACGGGTAGATAACTTCCTTTCAGTGGTAGTATGGACTTCTGCTGGTCTTATCATGCAAAATTTTGAAATTTACCCCAAAATATGTTTGTCAGTTGAAGCCAAATAATTCAAATGGCAATTAAAAGAAAATATCAATATTTAAAGCTATCATTGTTACCAAAAAAGCAATGCCACAGGGGAAACTTTGACATACCTGAAGGTAGCTAATAGTAGTTAGCTTAGTCACTGAGCAGAACTGCTAGCAAATCAAGTTGCAACTATAAGAACACAGTGACTTTAGAGAATTAGTCTGCCTTTTTTGTTGTGGAGGATACAGAATGGCACAAGAATGCTGATATGTAAAACTGTTTGTATAAAATTTATATTTTTAAAGAATAAGATGTAAAAATTTGTGTTTTGTTTAAAGAACGCATTTGAATTATTTGATCACACTTTTAATTGCTGTGATATCAGCTAAAGCCGTGTATGCACACTAGATGTTTCATTTCGAAGCACAGTCTACATGGTTTCACACTTTTAAAATACCTTTTCTTCAATATTATATTAGACATGACAACCGGTAGACTTGGTTTAATTGGGGACAAAAATTGGAACATTTGTTACATTTTCAGCTGGTGCGGTTCGCATTCACACTGCACTGAGTCAATCGAGCCAAATCCTTTGATCAACCTGTTCCTTCCCCTCGCCTGTGGTGGCACTGCACAAAGAACTACTGAAGGAAACCACACGAAAATGTCTGAAAAAGACACTGAGCGCAACTTCTTCTGGAAATAAAAACAAAAACGGAGTGGTATCAAATGTTAATGGTTTTATGATTTCAATTTTGTCTGTGGCACATGTGCAAAACAAACATTTTTCAATAATGGACTCATAATGAGCGGAAGACGAAGCAAAAGACCATGGAGATCGTGCACATTTGTTTTGGTTGTATTTACTCAGAACATCCTGCGCTGTAGTCCATTATCTGCTTTTGAAGTGGTCTCCGTTTTGCTTCTATCCACATGTGCATTCAAGCCACGCACCAAACCAAGACCTAGGCTTTTAGGTGGACCAGAGTTCGCTTTTTTGAACCGCGCATCAGAGTTCGATTGTGCATTTACACCTCCACAAACAAATAAGACTTTCTAGGCTAATGGACTAGAGTTTGATTAAAGTGAACTAAACAGGACTGCGGTGAAAACGCCCTGAACTTCTGTACCTTTACACTACAGCTGGAACTCAGAGGTTTACAATTTGATTGATTCTGGACGTTCTCAGATCCAGTCTCCGGAACAGAAATGACAGAACCTTATTGGTGGTGCCCCCACTCTGCCTTGAGAAGTAGAGTTGCTCACACAATTATTATTTGAAATATTTGCTTTAAATTCCTCTCTTCTCGTTGGCCTTCAAATTGAGTTGAGCAGAAAAGCTTGGCTTATCTTGTCCAAGCTTAATCATTTGTATTTATTTTAAACACTGTTTCCTTTTGATTTTGTTATGATTTATAAAAACGTTTATGGCAGATCTACTGACATTGTATAGCACTTTGGTCAACTATAGCCAATCTTCATATATAATAGACAGTAGCTCCAACAGCCTCCCAGTAGTAGGCAGCACAACTAACTATCAGTAATTAGGCCTTTTTTTCCCCAGCTACAGTGCTGCTCACCTGCCCACATTAGCCAAATGATATCCATTAACAGCATTTGGCAGTGTTTGCTAGTCTTCCAGCCTGGCAGCCATGGCAGAAACAGCATATCAGTGGGCAGAAAAGGACACAGAAATGCAGGGACAAGCAACCAATAGAGGAAATATTAAACTAGCTGTGCAGAGAGAATAGGGTAGGAGGATAAAATGATCAGCATGAAGTCTTTTCTTGCTGCGCTGGACCGGACAGTCAATCAATAGAATAATCTGCTGCAATTTCATATAGATCAATGTCCATTTTCTGCACCTAATCTCACACTGTTATATCACAGCATGAGTCATTAAATGCTCTCAGCTGCTGTTCAGAAGAAGGAAAAAAAGAGCTTAGTTTAGAGTTAAATCGTTGCTGTGTAAATATAATCTGGTACTTATATGATGTGCTTTGTGTTTTCAATTTGTCTCTGTGATGGTTCTAAAAATTCAACAAAAAAATAAATAAATAAAGCTCAAGAAGAGCTTCACTTTAGAAAATGTGTTGAGGATATTCTTCGCCTACTAGAATCAAACTTTAAATTATCTTTTACTTTTCTTGTGTTGTAGCGTTTTTGTGTTAGCTACGGCTGACTAGCATCAATGGCCTTGTTGATTTAGTGCGACTCAAAAAGGTGATCAGTTGTAGATGTACAATTGATAAATACATCCTGAGAGTTGCGATAAAATCAACTCACTAAATCAGTATGAGCTATTTTTGTGAACTCCACAAATGAACACATGTCAACACTGACAGAAAAAAAATATCAATTTTTGTGTTTCTTTATTTTAGTGGTGGGTGATAAAATATTACAGCAGTTCAACTATGTATTTAAAATATTTCTTATAAAAATGTAGCAACTTATGTAGTGACTTTTGCTTTGATCTTAACATAAAAGTGTGCACTAAAATATTTCCTGTCTTTTGTTGTATTGTTTTTTTCTTTTTGTTTGCTTGTTTTCTATGTATTTTCTTTGCAGCAGACATGTTAAGCAAATATAACTGACTCAAAATTATGCAATAAAGGCTCAAAATAAATGCATGCCTATTTTCACAAAAATCTCCCTTCTAATTCAGATTTTATATTCCTGCATGCCAGTATGTTGTGCAATGCAATTTCGAGTTTCACAGGGGGTCTCAGTCCATTGCCCAGCTCACTGTTTTTACTTCTTGCATATTTCAATGGCTTTTTGGTTTGTTTGTGAAGGAAAGAAAATGAGGAAATATAAACAGAGTTCACTGAAGCAACTGAAAAAAAAGTTCTGAGAGTTGGTGAACACTAGGGTTGGGCATCGAGAATCGAGAATCGTTCGGAACCGGGACTAACTGTCCAGTTTTCCCGGAATCGTTCAAAATATGTACTTTCGATTCCTATTTTTGATGCCTACCACAGACGGAAGTAGCCGACCGCCCAAAAACCAACGAAGAAGAATCCACCGGAAGTGTTTCTAAACATGGAAAGTGAGCAACTGCTGTCGAAAGCATGGCTTAACTTTAATAAAATGACCAGTCAGCTCAGTGCAGCACTTGCAATCATTTTATTTTTTTACCCCGCCTACAAAAAGAATCGGAATCGGGAATCGAAAGGAACCGGAATCGAAACAAAGAATCAGAATCGGAACCAGAATTGATCAAATTCAAACGATGCCCAACCCTAGTGAACACTGATAGCGCATTTGGTTGATCACTGGGGGCTGGTGGTGCCTGTCCCAGCAGTCAACAAGCAAAAAGTGGGGTACACCCTGACCAGATCCCCAGTTCATCACAGGGTCAACATGAAAACACACAAGATGAACAGTTGTGCACAACAAACATAACCCAATATGCACATTTTTAGGAAGGTTGGAGGATACCAAGATACAGAGAAAAATCCATGCATGCAGAGAAAGCACACAAAATCCAAGGATTGGGTAAACATTAAACCTTTTTATTAAGACAAGACCATGCTTAGCATGAGGTATTTACTCTATTGCAAGTAATATAACATATAAAAGCCGGAAAAGGGTAGCATGCCTTCTCCGGGTCGGGGAGGAGGTCCTGCCCCAAGTGGGGGAGTTTAAGTATCTCGGGGTCTTGTTCACGAATGAGGGAAAACTGGAGCGTGAGATCGATAGGCGGATAGGTGCAGCGTCCGCAGTGAAGCGGGTGCTGTACCGGTCTGTCGTGGTGAAGAGAGAGCTGAGTCAAAAGGCAAAGCTCTCAATTTACCGATCGATCTACGTTCCCACCCTCATCTATGGTCATGAGCTCTGGGTTATGACCGAAAGAACGAGATCTCGGATACAAGCGGCTGAAATGAGTTTTCTCCGCAGGGTGTCTGGACTCTCCCTTAGAGATAGGGTGAGAAGCTCAGTCATCCGGGAGGGACTCGGAGTAGAGCCGCTGCTTCTCCACATCGAGAGGAGCCAGTTGAGGTGGCTCGGGCATCTGGTTAGGATGCCTCCTGGACGCCTCCCTGGTGAGGTGTTCCGGGCATGTCCCACCGGGAGGAGACCCAGAGGAAGACCCAGGACACGCTGGAGGGACTATGTTTCTCGGCTGGCCTGGGAACGCCTTGGGATTCCCCCAGAGGAGCTGCTCCAAGTGGCTGGGGAGAGGGAAGTCTGGGCCTCCCTACTTAGGCTGCTATCCCCGCGACCCGACCCCGGATAAGCGGAAGAAAATGGATGGATAACGTATAAAACATAAGAAGGCTGCACTATCGTAGCAGCATCTACATGCACTCTGCCCATCTTCTGGATGACTGTACGTACATATTCTCAGTGTGCTCTCTTTTGCGTGTTCCAGTTAAAAGTCGAGCAACAGCATTTTGCACCAGCTGTAGACGTGCAAGTGAGGACTGGCTGACTCCAAGATAGAGAGAATTACAGTAATCCGGCCGGGATGAAATGAAGGCATGGATACTGTTTCGAACTGCTGCCGTGAAAGAATAGGTTTCACCTTTTCCAATTTTCTCAAATGATAAACAGATTTTACTGTGGCCCTTATTTGACTCTCGAGCTTAAAATCACTGTCCATCTTAAAACCAAGGTTTGTGATTGTAGATTTCACATACATTGTCAGGGGGTCTAAGTCAACTGGAGGGCTCGAACAAGCTCTACTAGGTCCAAAAACAAGTACCTCAGTCTTTTTTTCAGGTTTATGACAAAACCGAGAGCCTCCAGGTGAGAGATCACCATGTGCGAGTGCAACTGGGCTTGCTTCTTGCTCTCAGCCAGAATTAGGAGGTCATCCAGGTAGTTCATGATCCTGACCCCTTGACCCCTGAGCAAGGCCAGCGCTTCGTCCAGACATTTTGTAAATGTACGCGGTGCAGTTTTTAATCCGAAAGGTAAAGCCTTGAATTTGTATGCTTTCCCCTCGAATGGGAAACGAAGGTATTTTCTGTGCCTCTTCCATATGCTCACGTGGAAGTAGGCGTCCATACGCTCACGTGGAAGTAGGCGTCTTTTAAATCCATGGTGCATGTGTAGTCTCCTGGTCTCACAGACTGGAGGATCTGTCGCAGCGTGAGCATCTTGAATTTGAATGTTTTTATTCTCTTGTTCAGCGCTCTGAGATCGAGGATCGGCCTCAATGACTGGTCTCTCTTGGGCACCAGGAAGTATTTGCTGTAGTGACCGGAGTGTATTTTATGCTTTGGAACAACACTTATAACTCCTTTCTGCAGCATCATTGATATCTCCTCTCTCAGTATGTGTGCGCGTGCTAGGTTTATGTTTGACTGCAGCACCCCCGTGAAGGGGGGCGGTTCTTTGAGGAACTGCAGCCTGAGCCCATGACGGACAGTCGTCATGATCCATGCGTTCGGGAGACATGCCCTCCTGGCCTACACGTGCGCGTTGTTTTGTGGGCGCGGGAGAGGTGGCCTTTGACCCCTCTCGCACGGTCCAGGACGAGCTGGTCTGCCCAACAGAGGACACCGTGAGGTCTGACTACCTCATTCAGAGCTTGTGCATCCTGCTGCGGTTCATTGTCTGACCTAGCTATTTGTGTTTCACAATGGGGGGATTTGAGTCAAGAACCAGGGCAGACTGTGCTTTGGTACTTTTATTTTTGTGTACGGATGAACAAATGTATGTTTTTATTTCACACACAACAGGGAAATCATGTTTTGTGCACACACAAATATCACCAGCTCCTTGTAATGTTTTGCAAATAAAGTCTGGGTTCAAAATACTCTGCTCCCTTACCACTTGGGCGGGCAAACCTGTAAAACTGTGATGTTGTCCCGTTTCATCAGGCCCGGATCTGCTTCCCGCCTGGGTTTACCGAGGAGTTCCTCGGCCGGGCCGCCTGGTGAAGAACGTGCTCCCCGTCGCATGCATGTCTCTTTTACGGGGTGCGACGCGTGGTATCCCACATGGAAACCCTTTCTTGGCAACCTCTCACGGAGGGCTTCAGCCTGCTTTCGTCTCTGCTCCAGCTTATTCTGGATGCGCTCCAGAGTGCCCCCGAAGAGTCCCATTGGCTCAATCGGGTGGTGCAGAAAGAGGGACCTCTGGTCTTACGGGAGGTCCATCAAAGTCATCCACAGGTGGCGCTGGGCAACGACCATTTCTGCCATAGATCTGCCCTTTGTGATGGCTTTTGTCCCCATCATACGGAGCACAAAGTCAGAAGCCCTGCGGACCTCCTCCAGGGCCTCTTCCGCGGCCTGTTCGTTTGTCGTTACCTGGAGCTCCTGTAGCTTCTCTGCCAGGTACGCCTGCTTCATGGCCGAAGCATTCATCACGCGCGCCACAATGCCCTGAGCTCGGTAACATTTATCGAGCTGTTTTGCCGAAGCGTGGAAGGCCCTACTAGGCAGTGTTGGTTTAACGCCCGCTGTTGCGGGGGCTAGGTGAGACGCCAGCGTGTCATCTATTTGTGGGGTGCTAGCGAGTCCTGCTGCCTCCATCCCAGCAACTTCCATGAACCGAGAGAGCTGCAGCAGCATGGGAGCTCTGGGTTCAGCTCAGGAGTGTGTAAGCACCATGAGGAAATCAGAAAAAATTGGCATTATTTTCCTCGTCCTCGGCTGCTGTTTCGCGTAGAAATAAATCCCTGCCAGCCTTGTGAGCTGTTGGCGAGGCGTGGTGTCTGGCCACGCAACCTGCAGCGCGTCCGCCGCCCTGCGACACAAGTCGAATAGAGCGGGAACCGAGGCGTCCGTTTCCGGCAGTGCTGGCGCCAGGTTGCGGAAGAAGTCCTCACCTTCTCCCTCGTAACCGTACTCTGCGTCTAGGACAGATGCTTCAGGTGTCAAGTCCCCGACAGGGGCCGACGTGTCCAAACTAATGGTTTAACAGAGTAACCGAGTTATCGATAGATCGAGTGCTTTGACTTCTATCGAGGCTTTTCTGTCCACCTCGAGTACCCGTAGTGACGTCATCACGTCGCGGTAACGTCAATACGTCACATCACGTGATTAAAAACCGAGCGCGGGGTAGCTTTTATCATTTAGTAGACGCTACAAAATGTATTCCTTTGTGCGCACGGATGTATAGAGCTGGTCCAGTCTTGTCAAAAAGTTATAACAGTTTATAATTTTATAAATTGCGCTACTCATTGAATCATTCTGTTGATTTTCTTTGCTTTGAACACCGTAGTAGATTGTGACAGCAGGGGGCAGTGTTGCATTGCAGGTCACATATATAACACGGCCGAAATGGCGTCCTCTCTCTCGTTTCACAAACAAAAAGAAACAAATATTCATCTCTCTAGACCTATTAAAAATCTATAAACACAATCTCTAAAATACCCTGATGCATGCTCAATAATCCAGGTAGAAAAATCTAAAAAAGCTAAGTCTGGTCCTCTGGACATTCAAAAAACAAAAAAACAAAACAAAGCAAAAAATTGTAGAAACGTTTCGTCTTTCGTCCGAAAGACTTCCTCAGTCTGAGGTGCTGGGTTCAGCTCAGTCTTATAAATAGCACCCTCTCACAGTGTTACACAACCAGTTGGCTGATGACAGCCTGAAACCAGCTGCTCACATGATCAAGGAGGACCATCAGCCTAACAATGGATCGTTAGCACCCTGATGGTTGTTTGCTATTCACAGAGGGCTGAGTGATACCAGCAATCACAGCATTGTAGGAGGGGGACAGTTGAACTCGGAGGCCTCCACCCCTGTTTAATGATGGGCGGTTTCTTTTCACAAAGATGGCCTCCTTTACTCCTCTCTCAAACCATCGTTCCTCTCTATCAAGGATGTGAACATCTTCATCCCTGAAAGAGTGACCGCTGGCCTGGAGATGAGTGTAGACTGCAGAGTCCTGACCTGATGATGTTGATCTTCTGTGCTGGGCCATCCTTTTGGCCAGTGGCTGTTTAGTTTCCCCGATATAAGACTGATCACAGCCCTCCTGACACTGAACAGCATACACAATGTTACTCTGTTTTTGCCGGGGGACTGGATCTTTGGGATGAACCAGTTTTTGCCGTAATGTATTTTGAGGTTTAAAAGCCACTGGGACGTTGTGTTTAGAAAATAAACGTCTCAATGTCTCTGAAACCCCTGCAACATATGGAATGGCCACTGGTCTGGGTCTGGGTTCCTTCTTTTCACCTGATGGCTGGCTGGAGTCCTGTTTGGGTTTCTTCTCTGCTTTCAGGAAGGCCCAGTTAGGATATCCACATTTCTCTAGAGCCTGTTTTGTGTGTGATTTCTCCTTCTGTCTGGCTCCTGCGTTAGTGGGGACGCTGTCTGCTCTGTGGTACAGAGTCCTGATGACTCCTAACTTGTGCTCCAGAGGGTGATGGGAGTCAAACTGTAAATACTGGTCTGTGTGTGTGGGTTTGCGGTACACCTCAGTTTGCAAATTTCCTCTATCAGAAACTGAGACCTCACAGTCCAAGAAAGCCAACCTGCCATTTCTTACATCTTCTCGTGTGAACTTGATATATTTATCCACAGAGTTGATGTGATCAGTGAAATGTTGGACTTCCTGAGATTTAATTTTAACCCAGGTGTCATCAACATACCTGAACCAATGACTTGGTGGTCTCCCCGTAAAGGATGTCAAGGCTCTCTTTTCTACCTCCTCCATGTACAGGTTGGCAACAATAGGAGAAACTGGAGACCCCATAGCACATCCATGTTTCTGCCTATAATATTGCTCCCCATATGTGAAGTAGGTTGACTGCAGGCACAGTTTCAAGAGTTGACACAGTTGCTCTGTGGAAAGCGTGGTTCTGCTGTTCAGAGTGGTGTCTGATTTTAACCTTAAACAGACCACCTCTACTGCTTCATCAACAGGAATGCACGTAAAGAGTGATGTAACATCAAAAGAGACCATTGTTTCATCAGTCTCCATGATGACATCCCTCACCTTATCCACAAAGTCCATGGTGTTCTGTATGTGGTGTTCTGAGCTGCCAACTAAAGGGATGAGTACAGATGCCAGATATTTGGAAACATTGTAAGTGACAGAGTTAATCATGCTAACAATTGGTCTTAAAGGTACACCTTGTTTGTGGATTTTGGGTAAACCATACAGACTTGGCGTGGCCTCCCCTGGGTACAGTCTGTGGTACAGAATATTGTCAATAGCCTTGTCCTGCTTCAAAATTTTCAGGCAATCTATCAACTTCTTCTTGTAACCACTTCCTGGATCTCTTTTCAGCGGTTCATAAGTGGTTAAGTCACTAAGGAGTGACATAACTTTCTCATGATAGTCTTTCTGGTTCAAAATCACTGTGCACCTTCCTTTGTCTGCTGGGAGAATTATGATGTTTTTGTCCTTGCTAAGCGTGGTGAGTGCATCCCTCTCTTCTCTACTGATGTTGGAAGGTGGTGGTTTAGCATTACTGAGACAGGCTGAAACTTTGACTCTGAGTTGTTCTGCTTCAAAGTCTTTAATTTTGTTGTTACGGATGGCTGACTCAGTGGCTGTGATCATCTCCACCAGTGGAATTCTACTTGGTGCCACTGCAAAGTTTAGCCCCCTGGCAAGAATCTCTGTCTCCGGCTGGGTGAGCTGTCTGTCAGATAAATTCTTCACCCACTTTTCTGTCTCCCCGGCATGTAACTGTGTATCGGAGTGTTGTCTTACACTGAATGTGTTGTTGTTGGAATTGTTATGGTGTTGACGAGTTATCAGTGAGTTAAATTTGTTTTGTTGTCGAGTCTTGGACTTGACATGCTGTGCTAAGCGTGCCCGATCTGTACAGTCCATCACTTGCTGAAGTGTGGTCTGATCTAGGCACGTTGTTAGTTTTTGATAAATTTGCTCTTCTTTGGCCTTCAAGGCCTCAATGGTAAAATTGGTCTGTCTTACCCGTTCATTCAGCAGCTGCGTCTGTGCCTTCTGAAGGATGTTGCTTGCCCGGTGCCCGCTGACCGATGAATTCAGTTCCAGGCTCTTAGGAATAATGCCACTTTGTCTGCATCTAAGGTTGAATCGCAAGTGGTTCC
>JBBPBX010060719.1:0-21351 GCA_038048925.1 Garcialebias charrua
ACACAGTATTTATATATATTTTTTATTTCTGTTATTCCTAAACCTTGTAAAATCAATCCACATAATTTTGTGATTTTTGGTGATGCCCAGGTGTAGACTGAAGATTTTGTGTTTCTGCCTGAGGTTACCTTCACACACCTGGGCTGGGTATGTTTCAGTGTAAAAAAAAAAGTCGTGTGTTTGCAGTGCACAAGCCACTATATTAAAACGGAATCAAATTTTTGTTGGCTTATTTGGTCTTTTTCTAAGCTTGGAAAAGCAAGAAAGATAACTTCATTATCTTCTTTTTTCTTTTCTTTTTTATTTCTTTTCAAATATTTTTAAACTGTCTAAAAAAGTAAATTGTAAGTAAATATTTCTGTGTTTTGGTCTATATTTTTGTCAGTTTAGATGTCACATCAAATTAAAGTTTTTGATGACTTCATCAGTGTTTGATTTTAAGGAAGATGATGACAACAGGCACTGCTTTATTTACATAAATAAGCTGTATGTTGTGCTGTGGTCTTGTATAAAAAAATTAAAATAAAAGTTTGCATAAAACTGTTTCAAATTCCCATATAAATGTGCATCACTGACAAACCCACCATATCAGTGAATGTACTAACTGAAACTGTAAGTAACTTCACCTAAGCATCACTCAATTTTATCAAAAGAAGTAAGGTTCAGGGAATGACAAAGAGTAAAAGCATTGATGAGAGAAGTAAGCAGGATCGATAAAATCCCTTCTACCCATTAATTTGTATGCAAATGAAGAGCAAGAGAAAGCATTATCTTGATTCTCCCCAAGTGCTGAATAAACCCCTTTAACTTGTAAAAAGTTGCTTTATCTCAGTATGGTCGAGAAGGAGGGGGGTGGTAAAAACAGAGGAAGCAGCAAGAGAGCAAATGAAGGCAGCACTGCGTTCAACTAAGCCTGTAATGCACATACAACACATCCGAGCACATCATAGTTGTGAACTAAATGATTTTTTATATAATACAAAACAATACAACTTTATTTATAAAGCACTTTAAAACAACACCGTTGGCCAAAGGGCTGTACACTAACACAAACAAGCATAAAACTATAAACTCAACAAATACCATAATAGTGATGAACTACCAGATCAAAACAAACAGTAAAACATAAAACAAATAACTTAAAAAACAGTAAAACCAATATTTCAAGCTGTGTTAATAGCCAAAGAGAAAAAAATGCGTCTTCAGAGCAGATTTAAAAACAGGAAGTGAGTCCGTTTGTCTGTCGTGTAAAGGCAGCTCGTTCCACAGTTTAGGGGCAGTGACTGAGAATGCTCGGTCACCTCTCAGCCTCCTATTGGACTTTGGGACGACCAACAGCAGCTGATCTGCTGACCTCAGAGAGCGTGAGGGAATGTACGGCTGGAGAAGGTCGGACAGATACTGTGGGGCAAGACCATGAAGACATTTGAATACAAACAAAAGAACCTTAAACTTAATCCGGAAACAAAACTGGGAGCCAGTGTAGTGATTTTAAGACAGGGGTGATGTGTTCACGTTTTCTGGTACCAGTCAAAAGACGAGCAGCAGCATTCTGAACCAGTTGAAGTCGAGTCAGTAAGGACTGGCTCAGACCAACGTAAAGTGAATTGCAATAGTCCAGACGAGTTATGATGAAAGCATGGATTAAAATCTCAAAATGATGTTGTGACAGGAATGGTTTCACCTTGGCCAGTTGTCTCAGGTGATTAAAAACTGGACTTGACCACAGATTTAATCTGAGCATCCAGTTTAAAATCACAGTCCAGCCTTAAGGCCCCAATATACCTGTTTCTTTTGCCTCACGCCACTCGGCGCCGTGGGAGCGCCGCGGCAAAAGCCTTTGATCACGGGCGTGAACGCACCAAGGTCAAATTTTACTACGCCTACGCGCGCGCGTTGATAAACTGCCTCGCGTGTCAGCAAATGACCAATCAGCGACCTCAATTTGTCCTGCTCCGCCCGGCTGCAGCTGCTGGAGCCTTCACTCAGAGAGCTGCGCTTGCACAGAGTATAAAATGAACTGCCTGCGCGCTGCACACACCAGTCCAACGGCGCTGGACACAAAGAACCGTATACTGGGGGCTTTACACCCAGGTTAGTTGCTGTCCCAGTCAGATGTGTAAAAGGACCCAGATTAGCATGAACAGTGGAACCCTCACTGACAGGACCTCAGTCTTTTTCTCGTTAAAATGTAAGAAGTTGTGCGACATCCATGCTCTGACTTCAACCATACAATCCAGAAGTTGGTTCAGGGAGTCTTGTTTACCTTGTTTCAATGGAACATAATAATTTAAATAAACAACCTCTAACCTTCCCACAACCTTTACTGGTAGTTGTATGAGTTTAGTTAGTTGAAAGTTAATGAGGAACAAACCAAATTAAAGATACATCTTAAATCAGTTACCAAATTATAATACTGTACGCTTCAATAATAATAATAATAATAATAATAATCATTTTATTTAAAAGCGCCTTTCAGGACACCCAAGGACACTTAACAAACCAACACAGTGTAATTCAGAGCAAACATTATCATCGACAAATTGAAATATAAAATACATAAAGGATATAAAATGGAAGATAAAAATACATTTAGTAAAGTTGGTGATAAGCTAGTCTAAAGAGATGGGTTTTCCGGGCAGTCTTGAACAGAGAACACTGTACTCTTCAAGTCCATGCATTTACTATGCCAGCTTTTTCAGTGAGATTACTAACACACATCTTGCCACAGTCTTCTTGTACAAGATATTAAAATCCCAAATCCCCAAGTTACTAAGTGCTTAAAATGTAAATGTCACAGTGTTGGGTTATTTGCATATACTTGTGGGATCATAAACACGTAAACACCTCAACCCCAGTTAACGAAACTAATCCCAGACACCCAACATTTGACCCCTCCCACTACACACAAGGGACCGGTGCTGCCGTGTGACAGCGTTCAGATCCTGCTTTAACTCGCCTCTGACTCAGTGTCATTGATGTGATACACTTTTGACAGGGTACAGCACAGTCATGAAAGATGAGGAAATCCAGACACGTAGACATCAGAGGGTTCCTTCAGGGTGATAGTTTGGTGTTTGGGGCCTGTTTGAACTCTTTGGCTATTTGAGCTGTCCAAAACTTCAGTATAAAAAGGGGTTACATGTGGACCTTGGATGAGAAATGGAGTTATGACTGACCATAACACATTAGTTGGTTGTGTTTTTTTTTTTTTATCTGAAGACCACACACAAAATGTTGAATTATTGCAAATGTATGCGGCTGTATTTTAAGCACAAATGTGCATTTAGGTTTTGTATTGTAATCAACATCGCAATTACTACATGGAACAAATATATGCAACATTACGTCTTTGCAGCACTGCCAGCACTGATTCTGTCACCATAATTTAGGATAAACTTTTCCATCAGCCTGAACAGAGGAATCAATTTGAACCATCTGCTTGGCATCTACACTTATTTTCCAACAACCTATTGAAATGCCAAATTGCAGCCAGGATTAAAACAAAACAAAAAAAACTAAATAGAATGTCAGACTTTGGGTGATAAGCATGAGCTGCTAAGAGACAGTTGCTTACTTATCTTAGGGGGGGATAAATGCAGTGGTCCCAATTTGAGTAAGCGAGCACATCCATGTAATTACAACAACCATGTGCATCACAGCTTCTAAGCGATGCTGCATCATGAGTTTGCAGAACAACAGAAGAATGATAATCATGCCAGTTGTTTAAGAGTTAACAATATAAGATTAAGATCAAAGTCTATCTAGCATAATAACTGGATTAGGCATGAGTATTGCAGTTGTGTGTTTGCAGCTTATTTCTATGAGGGGCAGTACTGTAATTGTTATCAGCTGTGAGTTAATGCACATGTGAATAATTTGGCTTTCAGCACCAGCTATTTACAATATGCCAAAAAACTATCCATGCGTGCACACATGCACACCGGCAGGCCTCATTGTGTCAGACAAAGCATTCCACAAGACCTTCACGGTGCCGCGCATGTTTTTTTTTTGGACTTCTACTAAATCCTACATTCCCGATACATTTCTCAAGCTTCCAAACCCAACACAGAAACAGCGTATTTGCATTGTACTCTTGGCTAATTTGAATTATTTTGCATTTTACACATTGACGTATGCCCTCACCCAAAGCAGTGACCAGTATGAGGGCAGCCAAACCAGGATGCTTCTGCAAATGATTCAACGATGTTTTGCAACACATGCATGGTTTGAAAATGTAAATTATCATCCAGAGGAAATTTGCATTGAAATATTTACAAAATGTGTTCCTCCATAAAAATGAGACTACATATGGAAAACTCTCGAAGTCCAATCTCAGAACATGAGATTGAACGTGGACCATACGTTTGAGAACAAGAAACGTTCTCCCTTTAAGTAAAAATGTGCTGAGTTACCGGTACTTCTTTGGCTAAAGTGTTGTGCAGTGTTGTTTTCCTCATTATGACAGCCAGCTCATTTTAGTGCCTGTATTTGTGTTTCTTTCAATTTCATCATCCTCTCTCTTTGCCCTCTTTCTAGATCCTCCAAGAAGAGTGTCTTTGAATTCTCGAAGCACACCGACTGCCTCATTAACCTCCTTATTCACAACAACAGCATCATCATCACTACTCATATCTGTCTGAGCATCATAAAGAGAATAACTTTCAGAGTTAGAGTCAAGAAACTCATCACACCACTGAATATTTTGCTGTTTTGGTCTTCAACAATATATTTTACCTTATAGGGAGAATCCTTTTATTTTTGGATTGTCCAAGCTGCAGGTTTTCTTCCAAGCGCTAGATGACATCTGCATCAACACAGCAGACACACCTTTAAATAATTATCATTTGCCATTGTTAACATCATTTTTACCAGGGTTATTGTTTATGTTGTCTTCATTATCATTGAAGTTGGGCAGCCACTTCATCAACTGCCCACTTCAAGACATCCAATTTGAAACTCATCATTTCTCTGTCTTGCTCGCTAAAGTGCCTTTTATATAGTTAGCAGGTAAAATAGTGGCTCTGAATATTATTTGCTTTATTTCCTTTTCTGAAAATACTTACAATACACGTTAGGCTGTCTTGTGCCACAGAAACGCCATTTGAAGGACCATCTAGCACTTCACCTCCCCTCTACGATGCAAAAAAGAATGGGACATGTCTACCTGCTGGTGTAAACTGTCAAAGTATAAGGGTAAGGGAAAAGGGAAAATAGGATCGTATTTTCAATCAGTACCTTTGGGCTATTTCAGACTATATTTGCCAGATAAAATGTGAAGATTACAAATTATGTTTAGGAGTGGCTGTAGCAGAAATTTTCATACACAATATACTGATTTTGGAGACTAGAGTAAAGCAAAATGGACACAAGTAAAGCACCTGGAAAGCACCTTGCATGGTAGTCTGCCGCCACCGGTTTATGAATGTGTGTAGCATTCAATATATGTAGCACTTTGAGATTTTCAGTAATGAAAAGTGCGTTATAAATTGAATTAATTATTATTATTATTATTATTACAAGTACAGCACAATAACACCAACATTATACAGATTAATGATGTCTCTATGATTTCTAATGTGTGTTTTACCACTGGCTCTGTTTATTTGGCTGGTAGGCTTTAAAATGTTCTACCTGTGGTGATAAATGTTCTCACTTTATTGTTTAATTGGCAGCCATTTTTGAACATTTCTCCTCCCAGTACTTTTTATTTATTTAAGCCTTTATTTCAACAGGAAAGTAATCCATTAAGATTCTTAATCTCTTTTACAAGGATATCCTGGGCAATGTGAAAGATGCAAACACGCCATTACAAATAATGTGCGCTGGGTCACCATAGGTGGCCTGGGAATCCTAAAAACTGGTCGGAGCTTTGACTCTTTCCTACCACGAGAAACTCAGAAAAGACATGCATGCATCACTCATTCACTGGAAAGAATAAAAAATCTTGATGGCTCGCAATGGCGCCCAGGAGAAGGGTGCAATTAATTGATAAACGCCCGGACATGATGTCCCTTCAGATACTATGGATGGGCGTCAAAGGAACTCACTGGTGCGTGAATCAAAGACTGCAAAATGCATTAAGAAAAAGTTAGTGAAATGCCATTAACCTACCAAAGCCCTCAACTGATAGCGGTAGAGCAATAGAGGGAGTTTTAAATTGCGCCAAGCCCTCGAGATTATGACAAACTCTGGAAGTTTTCCCCTGAAAGTCTGCAAACTCTTTTGATTGCTTCTGACACGCGGGCTCATGCTGCTCCATCAGCAAGACTTTGAATTCAAAAACCATCATTAGGGATGCCGTAAATGTCTTTTGACCTGGTGATTATTGTATAAACACATGGGCTGATTCATAATCAGATTGAAATTTTTAGGGAGAAAATACCATGCATCACTTTGGTTGAGGTTTTTTTGTAAATGATATGCACTGGCCAGCGTGATTACATGTTTCCCATAAGAACATTTAGTCTCTTCCCAAAGGGTATCATCAATAAACCCGAGCGTTGCATTGCTTTTCTTCACAGTGAATGACAAATCAACAGAGTTGGGAAAAAATTGCTAACCCTTCCTTCATGCAGGAATTAGTTGTGCAGGCCATGAACACATGTGTGTAAAGCATATTTATCCTCACAAAACCGAACACACACCGAAACAAATAAACACACACATCCTCTGTCCTGAATATCTGGAGATTCCCCTGGATTTGATTAAAATCTGGCATCGGGGAGAGGTTCCTGTGTTTAGGTCCCAACAGGCAGGTTGCCCACTTCACATCTGGAAGCTGTAGCGTTGCCATCTCCTCATCCTCACACTGAAATGATTTTGCTGATCACCCAAAAGCTCTTTCTACCAGTAAACACTTTTGCCACATTTGCTACCTTTGTTTTCTCCTCTGTGACCAATTATTTCAAGGATTCAAACTGTCTATGGTATTGATTTAAGTCTCCCTTTGGTTCCTTGATCTACTGGCATTAAAAGTCAGGATGTCCATGAAATGGTGTTGCTTTTAAAGTGACGTTGACAAATTTGTACTTTGTCTGGATTCTGTATTTAAAACCATCCAGCTGCTAAGAAGTTGAAAATCCACAAAAGAAGGAAGAACTCTTGAAACAGTGATTGGGTGAAGTTGTTTCTTTTTAGCTTCCAGGTAACTAAAAGTTTTCGGATAAAGGTTTCTTGGGTAGTTCCAGCTTCTACAGCAGTTTTATGGTAACTTTATGTTCTCATCAATCTGAGACATTACCTAAAATGCCAGTAGTGCTGAAGAAAAAGATGGAAGAGTTTGAAATGAGCACATCACATCCATCTATTCCTTTTTACCCAGGCAGCAGCATAGCAACAAAAAGGCTGATGGTGTACAGGTAGTCCCCGATTTACGAGCGCTCTTACATACAAGGTTTCGGACTTACGAGCTGGCGAACGAGCAGTAAATTAGTAAAGAACATACAAAAAATACAGCACTTTTATGTGTTTTTAAATGAAAGTGTGTTAGCTAACCATTTAGAAACAAGTTTCTGAGCATGTTTATGAACTATTAGTGATGAAAAACGAGTGTTTGTAGTAGCGCTAGCATAAATTTTCTGGCGACGGAAAATCCGGACTTATGAAAACATGTGTTTCGTGTTCCAACGTACGAGATTTCGCCTTACGAGATAGTCGGAGGAACGGAACTCGCTCGTAAGTCGGGGACTACCTGTATATACAAACATGCATCCAAGGTACTGCAGGTTATATTAGCACATCAGTGAGACACTAATTTAAGTCCTACATTTCAATAACAATACAAAACAAATCACAAAAATAAAATTTCCTTACGTATTATGGCTCAAAGTGCCTCTGAATCTTGCTGCCGTGACCTCCTAAAATTAAAAACTGGTCCAGCTGTGAGCAGTGTGCCCCTACAGTGAACACTGCTGTGAGATTTATGTAGTAATCACAACAAGTTTACAACAATCTCTGCTTTCATCATGCTAGAGACCCAGAAAAGCATTTATGATGTGCATAGTCATTGAAAGGTGGAGCTTTAAATATTTCATCATTAGAGCCAAACATAAACTGAAAAGATGAACATAATTTGATCAGTTCTGTCTAATAACACTTGAAATGTTGCAAACAACTTTATGACTTGTTTAATTAAAACTATAAAAGTGTGGGTGTATTAAAAATCAGCAGACTTGACCATGTAAGTGCAAAAGAAAGAGAGAGAGATCCACACAGTACTGTACAAATAAAAAAAATTAACTTAAAAGAAAACGCCATCAGTTTTACAACACCTGAACTGTTTTAAACCAGCTTTGTTGTAGTTTTATTGTTTTGAATATATATATATATATATATATATATATATATATATTTTTACATCCTTCTTTTTTGGGAAAGGGTTTCAGTTTTACCAAAGCAGGGCAGCTACATAAAAATCCAGCAATACGATTTTTGAAAGTTACAATACCATCATAGTGAAAGAATTTGATGAAAAAAAGACGTTATGCTTCAAAGTTTTTATCCAGTAAATTTATGAAACCTTCCACACAACATCAAACACAGCTACAGTCTGGTGCTGCACCATCCTGTGCATATCCTGTTCAGCCTACAAGCATATGCAAAACTCATGATTCGTTGCCAGATGCTGCGAGTCCTTGTATCCAACACAGTTAATAACTTCCACTGAAAACGCTGTCCTCAAAGCAATAAATCACTACGTAAAAACACGCATCAGCCTCATAGCAGAGTTTCAACACCACGCTGTATTTATGGGTTGAGCCTTTCAGGAGTTAACAGGATTCTGTCTGACAGCATGAACTGATGCGTCGGTGTGCCAGGAGCAGGCTTATGTCTCCATTCTGCATAAATGAAAGACAAATGAACCCGGAAATGTTGTACTGAGTGTATATAATATAGAGCATCCATATGAAAACTGGCACACATCAGGAAATAAAGCAAAAACATGCTAATGTAGCTTTGCATTTAAAACCCTTTTAAATACCTAAGGCTAAGTGGGGCTAGGACTTTGGACAAAGTCAACGTGAAGTTATACAAGGGTGACTGTAGACAACCTGTATTGGAACTGAAACTTGAAAATAAAACAGTAAATGACCCACAGTGAATAGTTATGTACCATATTTTCCAACCTACAAGTCACACCGGAGTGTAAGTCGCATCTGTCCAAAAATGTCTAATAATTTGGAAAAATCCATGAGTAAGTTGCTTTGCCATATAGGTGGCACCTATTATGCATCATCACTGATGTGTCACGTTTGTTATGCGTCACCGCTGACAACCCGGAAATGTGAGCTGGTGTGCCAAAAATCAATTGGCTGCCAAATGGCGGCCGCAGGATGGTGAACAGGAGGGCTTTAACAAGAATTAAACAAGAATAACACTTAAAAACAATTATTTGTTTGCTCAAAAAAGTGTTTTCTGCCTTGGTGCTCTGGGAGCATGAAGAGGGAGGAAATCAGGAAGGAGGAGCGCATGCGCATTTCTTCAAAATTTAACAAGATCCCTAAAACAAATGGTAAAATGGTAAATGGAGCTTTTTTATAGTGCTTTCCAGACCCCTATGAGGGGCCCCAAAGCGCTTTACAATACCAACCATCCACCCATTCATACACACATTCATCAAAGTCAAAGTCAACTTTATTGTCAGAACTGCAATATGTACAGGACATACACAGGATTCATACACCGGTAGCGGCAGACTGCCATGCAAGGCGCCATCCAGTCCTACCGGGAGCAACTCGGGGTTAAGTGTTTTGCCCAGGGACACAACGACACATGGTGTGGGGAACCGGGATTCGAACCTCCAACCTTCTGATCGGGGGACAACTGCCATTACCACTACGCCTTGGCTGCCCCACAAAAAAATAAAAATAAAACAATTAAATAAAACAATTGTTTGTTTGCCCGACATTATAATAATAATAATAATAATAATGAATTCAATTTATAACGCACTTTTCATTAATGAAAATCTCAAAGTGCTACAAGGTGCAACAGAATTAAATGTCAATAAAACAAGTAAAAAAACAAGTAAAATCAATAACAATATCAACTAAGATCAAAAGTAGAATCATGAGGAGGTAGAGTATGCTCGGTCGAAAAGAAAGGTCTTCAAGCCGCTCTTAAAGTCAACCACAGACTGTGGGGCTCTCAGACAGTCAGGAAGAGAGTTCCACAGGCGGGGGGCAGCCACACTGAAAGCCCGGTCTCCCATGGTCCTTAATTTGGTTCTCGGAACGTGAAGGAGATTACTGTTCTGTGACCGCAGCGACCGGGTGGATGAGTATGGAATAAGAATATCCTTCAGATAATCTGGTGAAGCTCCATGTAAGCATTGATGTGTAATGAGAGCAGTTTTGTACTGAATTCTGTAGGGACAGGAAGCCAATGAAGGTTATGGAGAATGGGTGTAATATGTTCAAATTTATAGTAAAGGTGTGTCTCAGTTGAACTTTTACTTAATAAATGCACTTCAATGGTCAAATTAGCTGCATTTCGCCGGGGCGGCGCAACAATATGAAGATGATTTGACGGTTGCTCCAGGCGAGCTGGATGAAGGTGGAAACTAAGGCAAGCCAATTGTGTCATTAATAGCCACTTTTACCTATTACATGACACAACGGCATGCCATACCACTCAAGTGCCTTCTAGCGGCTGAAAATGGTAGTGTTCAATCTTTTCAACTTCAGAATGAATGAAAATGGTCATATCTCAGTCAAAAATTATTTTATAAATATGGGGAAAAAATCCATAAATAAGTTGCTTTGGCGTATAAGTCGCAGAGTATGCAAATTAGAAAGGTGTGATCTATAGCCGGGAAAATGCGGTACTCAGGATTCCATCGTTAATGTAAAGGCTTTTATAAAGTTATATAATGTTGGCCTTTGCTTTTGAAGAAAAAAAAAGTTTAATATTAATGTTCTGTGACGGAGAAAGAGTGTGACACATTGGCTCAGAGACTGGCCCGGTCCGGCAGCTCCGCTTTGACCTTTTTTGTGAGCGAGTGAGACGTGCCACTTTTCATTCTCAGACACTCCGTTAAGTCAACTTCCTCTCGCTCCTCATTCTGGCGTTTTAGTAAAGTGTCCCTTGCCGCTGTCAAAGACAGAGCAGATTGTTCTTTTACTGCACGCATGTGCCTGTTTTTGTGCGTCTGTCTCATATTCTGTCCAAGCAGCTGTGCGTCTCTATGGGTGCGACCATGACTTTATGACCATAAAGGGAGTCTGTTTCAGATTTTAAATGTGACTTAATACTACCACTTAGTGGAATGGAGGCAGAATGCAGCATGAATGGATGAAAGTGGGGGAGTTTTGCTCTGAAACTCATTAGCATATGTATGATAATAAAAACTATTTCAAGTAATGTAAGTAGCACCAGTCACACTGAAAAATACGCAGGATTTTGTACAGCCCCAAAACAAGGCCAGCATTGACAGGGTTGCATGGTTATTATTACAAAACTTTAAATATAATCTTTGGGCAGCACTTAGGTGAAAAGCATCTCAATTAGTTTTTTAAACTCTGTTTTTATGTGTAAAAAATAATACCTAAAGCATATTAATTGCTGGAAAAAAATCATAATTAACTGTACAGCCATGCTTCAGACTTGGTTGTCAAAGTGACTTCTATCTCTGCCTTCACAGAATGGGACCGCACTGAGCTAGCAGCCAGTCAGCAGACAATTTCCTTCTGCAATTGTTCATAAATAATTACCCCACACGCTTTCCTCTACAGATAACTCTTGTAGCAGCACTGATTTCCGTCGACACTGCCTTCCTTCTGGATATGGCACTGAGGTGTGTTGCGTGTGACACTGAATGCCCTTTAGAATTTGATTTAAGCTGCCAAAACATCCAGAAAGTGATGCATCTGCAGTGAATTTGATTTGTTTGGCAGTTTGAAAAACACATAAATTGTCATTCAACCTTTATTTATACAGAATATGGTTTGGATTTGATTAGCAAAATACTGGATTAAAAGTAGTTTTAAGGTGTTCCAAATTTACAAAGTGAAGTTTTACACAATCCAAAATATGACAAAATAAAAGCATTTGAACAGAAATCTGAAGCAATACCTATAGTTTCTTATAAGAAATGCAGGCGACACGTGGACTCTAATATTTCCATAGTAAACATCAATCACTGAAATTCTTCTTATTTCTTGCTTGCCTCAATAAAGCGCATCTAAGAAAAGTATTTGCCTTCATATCAGAGGAGCAGTTACTAAAATTTGACACCAATAAAGTAAAATTTAGAAGGTTAAAAAAGTGTTTTAGATTTTCTCTGTAGGAAAAACTTTGCATTTAACTTTAAACATACCTTTCACTGTAAAGTCACTCATATTGAACCCTGAGTTCCTCTGGATGAAGAAGGCTAAAACCTTCAGTTTATTTTATAGATATACTTTTTATACTACTATGAAAAAACTCAGGACAGTATTACACTTTTATTATTTCATTTTATGCTTATGTTCATTGGGTGTTTGGTGTTTTAGGGGTGTTTGGTGTTTCAGTGTTGGTGTAAATTTTCATACTTTTATACTACTATGAAAAAACTCAGGACAGTGTTACACTTTTACTATTTTATGCTTATGTTTATTAAATGTTTTAGTGTTTAGTGTTTAGATGGTTACTGTTGCACCGAGGGACTGAGAGAAACGCAATTTCAATCCTGTGTATGTCCTGTACATATTGCAGTTCTGACAATAAAGTTGTCTTTGACTTTGACTTTTAAGATATACAGGTAGTCCTCGACTTACGATGGAGATCCGTTATTGCACGGCGGCGTGAAGCCAATTCCGGCGTAAGTCGGAACATACATCCAAACTGCACCTTATACGTACAGTACTGTATTTTACCAAGCACTTAGCCTATTCTAACACAGTACCCTACATAATTATCAAAAAACACATACAGGGAGTCCTCAACTTACGGCGCCCTCGACTTACGGCAACTCGGACTTACGAACGGACTTACGAACAGTACAGTTGTACATTAAATACAGCACTGGTATGTGTTTTAGGTGTTTTTAGATGAAAGTGTGTTAGCTAACCATTTGTAAACAAAGTTCTGTGCATGTTTATGAACCAGTATGTATGTTTGTGTTGAAAAACGGGTGTTTGGCGCAGCGCTAGCATACATTTTCTGACTTACGAACGAAAATCCGGACTTACGAACGCACGTACAGTACTATGGGTTCCGACTTACGTCAATATCGGGTTACAAACGGTCCTTAGGTCCGGAACTTGTTTGTAAGTCGAGGACTCCCTGTACATTTCAGAGCCATGATGAAGGGAAAAAATAGTTAATTTCCTACTCTGGACTGGTGAAGCCATTTCCTCCATTTCTCCGTCCCTTCTCCGGATTATCCATTTGTTTACGTCGTAAAACCGCTGTCCATAAAACAGCTACTTTTCCACAGCTGCTGCCTGTCCAGCTTGCTCCAACAAGTTTTGTTTTGTTTTTTGAATGTCCAGAGGACCAGACTTAGCTTTTTTAGAGAGTACAGGGCAAGCTTTAGCCTCTGCAGCTAGTAAAACCGGAAACTGCCAGAAACGGTGTTAATCGGCTTCAAAATAAAAAATGTAAATTTTTATTTTTTTAATGGAGATGCGTGTCGTAACCATGAAACGTCGTCACTCGAGACCGTCAAAAGTCGAGGACTACCTGCATATTGTGGAGATGAGGATGATGACATCAAGATGGGCAAAAGAGCAGGAGACATGAACAGAAAAATGGTTTTTATGACAATGTTGATCAAATGAAACTGTGGCTCAAGCCAACAGATGGAGGGGCAAAACATTGTGACCTGCCAAGTTGCTTGTGGCATTCCGGGTCCCGGATATGTAGTAGGAAGATAAAAAGGGATGAAAAGCAGGAATGATATGTGCACAGCGGGGAAAGGAAGAGACTGTGAGAGATGAGAGAGAGGAAGTCAAAGCTACACAAAGGGCAAACAAGAAGGTCCACAAAAAGGGAAGATCAACCATCCATGTTCCTTTCCAAGTCAAGGGAAGCTGCCTATCTCCAGGAGAGATTGGTGAAATGAACGTGTTTTTAAAGGTGAAAAGGAGGATGGAGAAGACAATGTCAAGAGTAGTGAGCAGAGAAATAAAAGAGAGAACAGGGGAGAGGCCACAGCTTGCCTTCCTCCCATTCAGATGTGGAACAATAACTACCCATCAGTCTGTCAGCACCTACAGGCACAGAGGGAGTGAGGAGGCAGGAGTGACACGGCACAAGCATCAATGCACTATTGTCTGTGCATGAGTCTCTGCTGAGCTCACACACACCCGCTTTCCTAGTGGGAAAAAAAAAAAGTTTAAAATTAAAAGCACAAACCAAGGGGACAGTCCATCCTGAAGCCAGTAAACAGACTGGCTGCGTGTGAACGTGTGCACGTGTCCCAACGTGACCGCAACTCACATGTGCATAACAGCATCTAATGCGTGGGCAGGAGATTTTACAGACGCACACATGTGTGTGTGAGCAAATGTACATTTGCTCACACACACACACACACGTGCAAATACACACACATAAATATTAAACAGCGATGTCCCTAATGATTTCCATTACCTCCCTCCAAGCACAAGCTCTGTTTTGATTTAAACTTTTATAGTTTCTTGACAAGATACATTAAACAACAAAAGAATGTGAATAAACAGTGAAGGATTCAAAACAAGTGGTGTGTTTGCGTGTGTGTGTGTGAGTGTGTGTGAGTGTGTGTGCTTCCCATGAGGACAACATGGAGCTACCTACACACAGCTGAAAGTCACCCTCTATCCATTGTCTGACAATAATAAGTTCATGTTGGCCAACAAAGTTTTTGAGTGTATAAGATTAAACCATATGTTCCCAGAAATGAGATCTGAGGGCCACCGTGACTGACCTGACAGAAAACATCTCTGATCAATCAGTTCAGCTACGAGGGTGTAACAGAACAAAAACTTTTATTTCTTTCAATTTTATAACAATAAGGTTGGGAACAAAATTCAGTTACTTCGACTTAAATCAACTTTGTAATTTACTTATGGGCTTTTTTTTTTTTTACAAGATTATTTTTTTCAAGGAGGGCAGCTGTTTTGTTTTAGTGAAACCTTTTAAATCAAGTTAAGAGACAGATGTAGCAGCTCAGGCAAATCGGTGTGTGGTCACAACTCAGAAACAATACAAATAGGGCTTCATGCCGCTCAGCTTGTGTTCTGGTGTTTCATCCCTGGGATCTCCCCCACATGGTGTGTGTGTGTGTGTGTGTGTGTGTGTGTGTGTGTGTGTGTGTGTGTGTGTGTGTGTGTGTGTGTGTAGTCCAGAGCAGCTAAGACTGTTCAGGCATTTACATGAGATAAAATAAATAACCTTATAACTAAAAAAAAACAGGCACCACACAGGAGAAACAGCTTTTCAGACCAAGACTAAGCTGTTCACTTACATCTCGGGAAAAAAAAGGACCCTCCCTTGATGTGCACATTTTAGATGGAGAAAACAAATTCTTTAAGTGAAGGACCTTGTGGTGTTTTGCTAGTTTTGATACTTTGCATTTCACTTTCTATTTCTCTCCTATGTTTTTTTTTCTTCTGTTGTTTGTTGTTTAAGGAAATTCTATCATTGCTGTTCATCATTCTTTAGTTTATAGCAGGTCGCTTTTTGTNTGTGTGTGTGTGTGTGTGTGTGTGTGTGTGTGTGTAGTCCAGAGCAGCTAAGACTGTTCAGGCATTTACATGAGATAAAATAAATAACCTTATAACTAAAAAAAAACAGGCACCACACAGGAGAAACAGCTTTTCAGACCAAGACTAAGCTGTTCACTTACATCTCGGGAAAAAAAAGGACCCTCCCTTGATGTGCACATTTTAGATGGAGAAAACAAATTCTTTAAGTGAAGGACCTTGTGGTGTTTTGCTAGTTTTGATACTTTGCATTTCACTTTCTATTTCTCTCCTATGTTTTTTTTTCTTCTGTTGTTTGTTGTTTAAGGAAATTCTATCATTGCTGTTCATCATTCTTTAGTTTATAGCAGGTCGCTTTTTGTAAATGAGCCCTCGAGGCTCAATGAGATTTACCTGACTAAATAAAGGTTGAATGAATGAATGAAAAAGGTGAAAGAAGCCTAACTGTGAAAAACCCATATTAAACCAGGGTGGCCCCGGGTTTGATTATTCCAACACTTTTGAAGCAATTTTGACCCTTCTCCTCAGATGGTTTCCCAAAAATTCAAGTTTTGAAACATGCAACTGGAACACTTTGTCTTTTTTGGCTTCAAAGACCTGAATGACTCACGTGATGGACAAGGAGGTCAGTAACTACTGTGGCTCCAAAAATACTCTTAGTGTGCTTGTCTAAAGTGTGAAGGCTAAATAATTGGTAATAGTAATTACTGTACATCACTGCACCCTGTATTCACTGGTTAATTGGACACCATTAACTTCACGCAGACTCTCTCACTGGTACATTTTCATTTTCAAATCCCTTCTTGGTCTGCTGCCTTCATACATCTCCTCGTACATGTCTCTGCACGAGTGCAGCGGCAGCGTGCGCTCTCAGGACATGATTACATGCAGGGTTCCCTCAGTGAGGATTGAACTATGCAAAAGGGCCTTCTCCTACTATAATAATAATGAATTCAATTTATAATGCACTTCTCATTAATAAAAATCTCAAAGTCCTACTCCGCTTCCATTTCCTGGAATATCTTGGGAAAAGATCTGAAGCTCTCGACCTTGACCTCTCTAAGTTGTTTCAAACATCTGCTAAGTTCCAAGGAAAAACCAATGCAGACACGTTCCTGTTTTTAGTATTCTACATCGCCTTATAATCTAGCTGTTTTGTTGTTGTTGTTGTTGTTGTTGTTGTTGTTGATGTTGTTGTTGTTGTTGTTGTTTTGTTACATTTCCTTTTGATTGGCCTTTTGCTTGCAATTTTATTTTGACTTGTTAAAAATAAATAAATACATTCATACACATCTTTTATGATTGTCTATTGGTGTCGTTGTTGTCCACTGTTGTCATCACTCTGTTAAAAATCCAGCTCTCTCTTGTAAATGAGTCCTCGAGGCTCAGTTGGGATTACCCTGTGAAAACAAAGGTTGAATGAATGAATAAAACCTCCAATCTATAATCAATCCAGATGGTACCATACAGAACAAATGTAACCAATGTGTTAACAATATTTCTGAACGGCAACTTCTCTCTCAACCTGATGTTCATTCAATGGAAGATGTTGGTCTCTTATTCCTCCTTGTCACTTTAGATTCCCCTGCCTAAAATAGTCGATCAGTTTATCCTGGGAGAACATTAAATCAGGATGCTTTCCAGGTGAAGTCTTGCATTTCCATTCTTTCAAGATTTATTTTAAATTGTTTACTGTAGTTTTCATCTCTAAATTAAATGTACCAGGTCACATCTAAAAAATACTAACAGTACTTGATAAAGCCAAGGCATGGAAAGTACATTGGTATGCTTAGGCATGACAGCAGGTTCTTAAGGTTAGGAAAACATCATGGTAAAGTACACAGTTTTATTGCTGAGAGCTTAATAGTCATTTGCGAAACTGCCATTAAAACACAGTTAAAGAGCATAAATACTAGATGATGCAAAATGTACAGACATCTGAGATGAAATGACCACATGCAGATAATGGTGGTAGAAACCAAAAAGGAACCTTTTTCAGCTTCGTTGGCTAAAGCAATATTTTCCTAATTAACGTTGACAAGATAATCACTCAGATTACCAGAACAATAAGTGTCAAACTGTTGGTTTATTTGAGTTTGGCTCACTACACGTGAAAACATAGCTTCTCTGTGACCCACTAAAACGCCACAGTTATTAGTAAGACTTACATCATGAGTTTGCATACACCAACGCGGCTTCTTTTTACGTGCAGCTCTGCTCGGCGTGTGCTGCTTTCCATGGCAGGGTTAATGTGTTTCTGGTTAGCAAGGGAAACGGGAAGACTCTGAAGCAGGAGGAAATAAAGTGACTGGGGTCATTTTTCTCTTAAAACAACATGCTGGAGCACACTTTCCAGAGTAATTTGGGCATGTAGTTCTAGAACAGTCTAAAACACCGAATCTGCAAACAATAAAAGGGTTTATTCGTCTCGTGTGTAAACTTGAAATGCCTAAAAAGCAAAAAGGCTGAATATATTTTTTATAGTGTATATGGAACATGAGTGCTGTAATGGAAATGTAAGGAGGGACAGTCAGGAATATAGTTAAATGTTTGTGTGCTATGCAGCCTTGCATCTATGCTGTGTTTTGACGGGAGCTATGGGAAGGTAAATAGCAGTGGCTGCCTTGGTCTGTGATTTAAGGCTTTAAAGTATAAATATAAATGAAACGCCGCATGTAGAAAATCAGCTAACACGCCAGCCAACCAGTCACGGTGTGTCAGACATTTCACAAACCTCATTACCCCCACATTTCTTGGACTTTCCTTTTAAGCAGTACTGGCAGTTCTCTTTGATTCCTTATCCGTTTGTTATGTGGCCAGTTGTAGAAGCAAACAAGAAATATTAGAAGTACTCTCCACAAGGACACCAATTAAAATGCTCTTTAAGGTTTGTGTCTGATAAAGCAAAATACGCGTCTCATTAAACCATTTCATTTGACAGCCTGGAATTACTGTATGCATTTTGTTTTTTTTAAGTGAGAAATGAAAATCTGATGCAAATGTATTCCCATGTGGATCAAGACTCAGAAAAAGCTTTTTGTTCTAAGACATCTTGATGTCATGCCACCGTTTGTCAACAAACTGGGTTTGGATATTTGTTTTAATGGAGCAACAAAATGACATGGAAGGCAAAAGTTGAGCTAATGTCAGGTATCATTTGTTTCTGAGCATAGTATTGCATACTGTACTTGGGTCACAAATCAAACAAACTCAACAGAAGCCAAAAAATATCAGTTTCACACTAGTTTACGAGTGTAAAATCACCTTGTGGCTGATTTCTATATTTACAGTTCAAGCAGACCAAAGCTCTTAAGCCAGTCAGCTATGGATTCCATCTCAGCACTGTCTCCTATCTGACAGACATGCTGTGGGGCAACAAGGGTGGTTTTCTTGGTCACAGCCTGCCTTGCGGGATCCTCTAAATGTCATTCTGCTTGTTAGGAGGAGGAGATGAAAATTAGGATCTAAAAGCAGGATCACACCAGCAGTAATGTTTTACACAGGCGGTGCACTGTAATTGCCTGCAGGTTTAAATCAAATCCAGCCACCTCCTACCCTGATAGCAATGTCAGAAGCTGAGATTAAACTGTGAAAAGTCTGTGGCTCGAACCAGCGTGCCCTCTGTATTTCTGTAATTTGCAGACATGTGGAAGTGGGGTGAGGAAGGAGTGATGGTGGGGTTACTTCCCAGGCATACTCAAGAGGCTTATACTTCCAACGAATGCCTGTATTGGAGAACCATGTTGCGGACAGCCTGATCCTGGTTAGTGTTGCTCATAATTATAGCAAGCGGTACTCACACTGAACAGGGAACCACAGTAAGATAACCCAGAATAGGTCTGGCTTGGGAAGTATCGGGGTTTTCCTTTTAGAAATGCTGAGGGCTGATCAAGTTTCTGTTTGTGGAGACGACTTATTAGTGAGCAAAGGGTAAAATCAAAGCTAATATTTTTATTACGATTTATGGATATTTTGAGTTTGGTTGGCATGGTTAAGCAGTTGGTGGTTTGTGTGCATTACAACCATAGAAATACTTGACTCTGCAGGGTATTTTGGGGTTTTCATTGACAAAAAGAAAAAAAGGAGAAAGAACTGGAAGTGGTGGAAATGAAGATGTTGAGGTTCTCCTTAGGCGAGACAAGGATGGATAAATGAGATCATCAGAGGTACAGCACATGTTGAACAACTGGGAGATAAAGTTAGAGAGGCCAGACTGAGATGGCTTGGACATGTCCAGAGAAGGGACAGTGGGTATATTGGTAGAAGAATGTTAGAAATGCAGATGCCAAGAAAAAGACAAAGAGGAAGGCCAAAGAGGCTATACTGTATATGGATTCAGTTAGAGAGGACATGGAGGAAGTTGGAGTAAAAACAGAAGGTGCAGAGGACAGAGTGAGATAGAGGAGGATGGATCGCTGTGGCAACCCCTGAAGAGGGAAAAGCCAATCATCATGAAAATATTTTATTGCTGTCTGACACTGTGCAGTGGCACAATGGTTAAATCTGGCTGGTAGTACAAAAAAAAACAAAAAAAACCTGAGCCTGGCAAGTAACCAAGCTTTCCAAGAAGCCTTCCTCAATGCACGTGTATGAATCTTCCATTGCCCTCACTGTGTCTTTATGGGGGGTTTCTAGGGCTTAGCCAACTGAAAAGAGTGACAATATTCAGAGGTGCTAATAAATACTGACTACCCTGTGTTACAGATAAAACTCAGCTCTATTAGCATAATGTTGTTACACTAAACAAACACAGAGAAGGGCACACACAAGTACTGAAACACAAACACACACTGAGTTTTGGCAGAGCTTTTCCAAAGAGCAGAGCTTTCTAACCCTCCACGGGCAGTACTGGTGTCTGTGGCCTGCTGCCCTGAGGGCACCAGCCTATCACACTGCCTGCAGGGCCTGACCAACCTTCCAAGACCTGAGGGGAGATGCTGCTCTCTGCCATTTTGAGGTGTCACCTCTTCTCTTCTCTAATATTGATGAGATTCTCTCCCCTACAGATCTCTCTGATAGCCTTTGTATAACCAATGATTTCTACTGGAATTAATTAGCAAAGATGGCAAATTTAATCCTTATAAGACTTTGGAATTAATGGATGTACAAATATTTAGATTTTATATTTATTTTGATACAAAATCAGTCAAAATATAGCAACACATTAAATGTCTTTTGGCTCATGTGTTCTGCTCTGGGTCAGTGTTCTGTGTGGTGTGAAACCTTGCTGTGGATCATGGATGGAAAATGCTGATTTGCAGCCTGCATCCTTTCCAGCACATTGACCTTCATTTGCACTTTGGCAAAACCTTACATCAGCAGCATATATAGGGGTGAGAAAACTTTGAAAAGAAAAAGAACTTTGGATTTAAGTTTGCATCTAATGCTAAGTGGAAAAGTATCCTGATGCATGCTCAGTAATAAGTGGAAAGGGGAAAAAAAAGTTTTCTATATGCTAATTTTTTTATAAAGTATTGTTGGTACCTAATGTGAAGTTGCAAATGCACAGTCTAGTTTGGAAAGACATGGAGTAATGGTCTAGTCTAAGAAAAAGTTAACTTCCAGGCAAAAAAAAAAGTTAACAGGAGCATTTAGGGATACCATAAGTCTGCCCTTTTTAAACAACATAAATCAACAAGAGTGGACTGTACTTTTCAAATAAACACGAGTTGGGAGAAGAATG
>JBBPBX010060720.1:0-21350 GCA_038048925.1 Garcialebias charrua
GATGCTAAAAAATGCTGAACACAGATCAATTACTGTAAAATATTTAGAATCAGGTGGAATGTTAGTCAAGAGAGTATGTGGATTTGGAACTTCTGCCATTACATCTTCCACTATCTCATTCACAGCCCTTAAATCATGTACAAGCCTGTACTTTGATTTATCTGCTTTTAAAACTAGTAAAATTGGAGTGTTACATGAACTTATTGTTTCTTTCAATACTCCTGCTTTCAGCGAACCTTTAATCGTTTCGCTAATACCCCTTTCTGCTTCTGGCTTCATTGGGTATTGAGGACGGTATGGCAGTCTCACATTTGGGTTTAACTCAATCTGTATTGGGTTTGCAGATTTTATCAAACCAACATCAGTAACACATAGTTTACAGGACAGTCATGTTTGGACCAGAACTCTTCTGACACTTGTTTTAACATTTCCTCTTTTAGAGCGTCACACTTGTTTTCAAGTATTAAAGAGTCTTGCATTGTTGTCTTTACTGGTACAGTTATTACCTGTGGTGTTGCTATTACAAAGAACCACAAAGTATTTTTATCAAATTTGCATCGTCTGTTGTGAAAATTAGTGGATTTTCTGTTGCTTTCCACTTAGTTTTGGATGTAGTTAGCATCATTGGTCCCAAGTCTTTAGATTCAAAACCTTCATTAACCATTAAGGTTATGTGTGATGCTGAATAAGGAACATTATACTGTAACGAATAATGTGGGGTAAGGTATTTAAACACTTACTGAACCACCATTATTGTAGAGATATAGGACTTACTGGTCAGTGTACTGACTTACCTATATTTTTAGATGCGCAGGTCTGAGCAGAATTTAATCTGCACAAACTTGCCACCAATTCGCGAGTTCTTCCTTTTTCCGGTATTAAATTGCTTTTACTGTAATTAGGAAAAATGTAATTTCACAAGAGACTTCAACTTATGTTGGTCTACCAGAAAATAGACCTTTTATTGAAACTATCACAAAAATTACATTAAACATTTGTATCGATATTAGCTCTGATTTAATAACTACGTTGACAAGAATTCAAATTAAAACAAACAGACAGTTAGGAACTTAACTGTTGGCACATTACTTGACAGATTAATAGCTTATGAAAAATAAGAAATAGGAGGAGTTTAGGAGGAAGGAGAAAGGAAATGGTTGAATCTTATCTTGAGATGTGTAACCAGAGTGGCTTATCCTCTGTTTGGTTTCGGCTGGACATCCGTACCGTGATGAAACAAAGTTTACCTTTGTGAAGATTTTCTTATCTCGACTCCAGTAAATTAGTCAAGCCAGACGCGCATGCCTTGCTGCGTTTTACAGGCGACAAATCTCATCTTGCCACGGTCTCGTGAAGTCTGTAGCAACCTCCCAGAGTAATGTTATCAGCTCCGGTTTGGTTTCAAGATAACTTCCAGGAAAAGTGTTCACAGCTTGGAGCAGTGACCCTCAGATGGCTAACAGCTGACGTGCTGTAAGCCTCGCTGAAGACGTGGGCCTTTGACTGCTGGCCGGGATGTACAACAGCTTGAAGAAAGACGTCTATGCATCTTTCATTCTCCCAGAGAACTCACTGTTGTTGAGTTGTGGTTCCCTTGCACTCTCCAAATCAATAGGAAGTGTCCATTTAAGAAGGGGGTGTGACAGTCACATACTTCCTGCTGATTGTTTGTCGTACCCCTAGAGAGGGTGTGACTTTGCAAGTGAGTGAGTTTGAGTGACAGATGATAGGGTAGACAACACATAGAAAAACATACGTCAGAAGATACAGGTGCATGTGAACAAGCCAGGTAATTTGTTTTGAGAACAGATTCATTGTTTTTAGAAAGGACGGGGGACAGAAAGCAAATTATGTCTGGAACTTTTCCTTCGTTCCAAAAACATTTCAAACAAATACGACGGATTGTTCAGTCAACTTTAAGACAGTTATTCTGCACAGAGCAGACAGTTTAGAGCAAGATCATTCTAAGATGTTCTCTTAACTTTGGCATATTTAAAATATACCAGCTTAGTAAAATCATCATTAAAATGACAAAATATACTGTAGATCAATTCTGAATTAACACACATTAAAAAGAAAGTTCAATCTGATTAATTAGTGTCCATTAATTCATAATAATTGTTAACCAAAGTAGTGTCCACTCGTCTCCTTGAGGGCTTCAAGAAGGTGTAACATTTAGAGTTTCAGAGAGATGTGGAGAGGCCCACATACCATACGGACATGAGGGTGCTACATCCCTACAGTCCCCCTTTTTGGAAATCATCGCCTGTCCTTGGAGATGAGTTCCAACACGAAAGGATACCACCGAATGTCTCTGACCTCTATGTAATCCAGCAAGTGGAAAAAAAAAGTCAAAAAAAGTTCAAAATTATACTCCCATAATGTTTTTGGAAATTCCATACTGTTCGTAGGTAATCCCATTGCGGTAAGCTTTCAATCCTTTGGAAAACATAGTCTGTTAACCCATGGAAAACTGAGTCTGTGATCCTTTGGAAAACAAAGTCTTATAATCCACAACGGTAAATCCACAACGATGGGGGTTATTGATTTCATCAGCAAGAATGGTTTTTAATCAGCATGTAGAGGGGATCCCTCGATTGAAGCAGAGGAGGCGGCCCTTGGATGAAGGTTGAAGACCAACGTTGGATCAGCAGGTCCCCACATCGAAGGTTGCAGGCTGGATGGCTTCCAGTCGGTGCCACCCTGGTTCAATGTGTCATGCAATTATGTGGTTTTAGGTGGGCTTATGATTGGGATTCTACATTAAGCCTTACCTATATGCACCTGGTATGTAAGCTATCATGGATTAGATCAGCTACAATTACCAATTAAGGGGTGGATCAATGCTGTAAAAATCAGAAATAGGGATCTATACCTATAGAAATGTGGAGGGCTTCTGTAACGAAGGCCTCTTCATTCAAACTATTCCTCCATTCATTATTTAGTTTAGGTTAAACTAAAATAAAAAAAATGAAAACTAGTTTGGTCTAAATGTCTGTTGTCTTTTAGACGAACGACGCAAGATTTGGTATTCCCTATAAATTTTGAAGTCTATGGCGAGACTCATCAAAATGAATAGATCTAGAATAGAAACGATCGAATCGGTTCTACCTAAATGATTGGGAGGTCAGTGTAGATTATAGTACCTTAAGTAGTATTGATCTACAATGACTCTTCAAAGATTGAGATCTTTAACAAAATGAACAGCATGTTGGCATAGTTAAATCCATTTAAGTCTTCAACTAATCAACAATCAAAACCTCTATTGGCTGGGAGTGTTCAGAAAACAATAACAACTTCAATAACAACAAAAGTAGCAATCAAGCAACTAAAAACAACGTTTCACTACAACAAACTCACTCTGGTCGTCAGATTCCAACGTGTCACACACAAGAAAAACAGTTCTTAGCTTTATAACCGATGTCAATTAAATCCTGCAGATTTAAACGGTTGTTAAGGTTAGTTTTTGTTGTGGGTTTTATGCTTAGCGTTTCTAAGTTCTAGTTGGAACGGTTTCTTTTCGCAACTAGTATAGTTTAAACTGTTTAGTTTATTTACTATCCTGTGCTTGGACGACCTTATTTTCCCATGAAGTCTTTGAGTTTGCGAGATCTTTGTCGTTTGTGGGGTTATTGAAATCTTTGTCCTTGACATGGGCATGACCTAACATCACCCCCCTGTGGTCATGAGGGACCACGCACACAGGTGTGGACGTCCGTCCATGGGCACGAGTTAGGATGCCTTTGTTTAGTTTAAGCTGTTCGCGCAGTTTATTGGGAGCCTTGTACAGGAACCTTATAGGTTTCGGCCAACGTACCTCTGTACGTTTACCTCTTTCTGCGTAATACAGGTGTGTCACAACCGTTGGCGCAGTCGCAAGTGTGCCTGACTGGTCAGACTGCGACGGGTCACAGTCGTTGTGGTGTACGTCTTCCCACTTCATGACTGAAGAGGTGCTCTTTGAGTCTGTAAGAACTATGTCATCTCTGAGTAGTTCTAGATTCAAATGCTCTTGAACCAAGGTTTCATCGAAAGCTTGGCTGATAAATGAATTACCTGTCCCTGAGGACAGCACAGCGTTCTCGGTGTGTGATCCTTGGATCTCTAAACCGTCCTCTACCTGTGGTAGGAAGTGTGAGTTCGCCCCCCTTTTGTTTGAGGAGGGGTACTCAAAATCTGTAACAATGGAGTCCAAGTGACTGTAAGCATGTTGTAGACTGTCACTTTCAGGACTCGGATGTCCTTGAACCAAGGTTTCACTGAAATCTTGGCTGTATGCCGAATTACCTGTCCCACAGGACAGTACAGCGTCATCGGTGTGGGACCCTTGGATCCCCACACCTTCTTCTACCGGTGGTAGGTAGTGTTCAGTGAGTGCTGAAGGTGTCAGCTCGCAGAGGAGGTCCTAGTGATGGGCCAGAGTCTGGTCCAACTGTTGAGTCTCCTCTGTCTCACCTGTAGTGGAAGGTTCACTTACCAGGTCTGTGGCCTCGGTTGGGGAATCCCATGTGACCTCAGCGGTACCTGCTGTTAGACAGTCAACGTCCTGACCTTGGAGAGGTACCACAATTGGCAGTGGACTGCTCACTGTGGCCCACATTGTCTGATTGCCATAATTTATAATCGCTTCAAAGCGATTAATAAAATCTTGGCCAACCACAAATGGAGTCTGGAGTGAGTCAAGTTCAGACACATATACCGGGTGGTATAGTGACATTTCGCCAATCTGCATGTGAACCATGGCTATTAGGGTTGTTCTCGTCTTTGCAAGGCCTTGTTGCTCACCATAAGTGTCTTTCACAAAGGGTATTTGCCTGTCAACATCGTTAGCGGCGGTCCTTAGCTCCTCAAACAGTTTGGCTGACATGATAGACACGTCTGAGCCGCAAACCAGGAGTGCTTCTTGCGCGAGGACCCCTTCCAATGTGAGTGGCAGGTAAGCTCTCTTAGCTATTCCCCTTTTTATAAAGTTACACAGAAACCATTCAGGTTCTTCCACACGTTTCTGTGTACGTGTGACTCTGTCTGTGTAATCGTCGTCGCTGTCAGCATCATGATGGCTGTCTGCCTCATGACCTTCAGGATGTGGATTTTAATAATAATAATAATGAATTCAATTTATAACGCGCTTTTCATTAGTGAAAATCTCAAAGCGCTACACACATTGAATGCTACACACATTCATACACCGGTAGCGGCAGACTACCATGCAAGGTGCTTTCCAGTCCTACCGGGAGCAACTCGGGGTTAAGTGTCTTGCCCAAGGACACAACGACACATGGTGTGGGGAACCGGGATTCGAACCGCCAACCTTCCGATCGGGGGACGACTGCCATTACCACTACGCCACGGCCGCCCTGGCAGCAATTTGTTTACTGTCAGCATCTGGACTTACAGGACGCTGATCATCAGTAATTTGTTTGCTGTCAGCATTTATGTCAGAGTTGACGTTGTTGTTGTCAACTGTGTGCACTGAGTTGTTGCAAAAGGCAGTGCTGCACGCCGCTTCGTCAGGTTGAACAACGTTGTTTGTGTTATCATCAAGGACAACGTCACACGTTGTGTCAGCTTGGTCAACCACTGTAACATCCAAATCATTTGACAAACAACTCACAACCTCAGTCACGTCCACGCGCGGAGGCGCCATTTCCATAATCTTGAGCATGTGTGACTCATTGCATGTCTCAAACTGTGCAGTTCGAGGGGCAGGAGGGCCGCTTCTCGTGGGTACATGTTGGGACCGACCATTGTCCAATGGTTCACGGTGCCCATGCAACCTCCTTCGAATTTCACCTACCTGAGGGGCAGGGTCAGCAGAACTCCCTGTGAACTGATCAGAGTCACCGTTCCAGCTGGACACAATCTGTTTGTTATCATGAAATACCTGTTCACTTTCGCACTCTGAAGGAGAGGGAACCTCTTCTACTTCCTGCGAGTGGGATGTGACCTTTTGACCTGGGCACACCACTGAGGTTTTTTTTCGTCGTTCGAGCATGTCAAAAAATTCCATAGCACATTGTTTAATTTCTGCCATGGTACTCTCTTTGCAATTAACATGGAAGCGAACACATTTCTTCTGGAAAGGCATGAGATTCTTAATGAAAAGACCTTTAAACTCCTCCTCCTCCTCCAGTCCAGGGACAGTTTTGCCACCGGAGTAGACAGACATCAGCCTGTCGCAGAACGACAGGGGACTTTCCCACTTATCCTGACAGACGTCCACCGCAGCTAAGTAATTAGCATACGCTGAAGCAGATGTCCATCTACGTGCGATAAAAGAGGAGGCCCTATCAGGTGATGCACCTGTTTGAACGTCCATCTTTGTACTGATTTTCTGTGAAAAATCAAGTAAAGTGGGCCTTATATCACAGTGTGCAGTCTCACCATGTGATACCTGCGGCAGTCAACATGGTGTCCAAGATGTGAGATCAAATAAAAATCAGTGATTTTTATTAATTTGTCGACCTGTGACAAGGTCAAACAAAATCGGCTGTCGTGGTATCATTTTTGTGAAAATCAAAACAAACCAACCCTAACCAACGTTCTAAAACAGTCATAAATATTGCAAAACACTGCGGTTAAGCCAGTCTTTGACGATATCACGTGCATAGAACCCAAACAACACAGATAAACTGTCAGAAATGTGTGCAAAAATGAATCTGACAACCAGCAGTCTACAGAAACCAACGTTCTTGAACACGACACACAATGGACCAATCACAGCACTTTAAGCAGCCATTTTGTCTCTCGGTAATGCTAACATTAGCTCGACCCAAAAAGTCCTGGACACCCTTTCACAAAATAAAAGTATTTTTACACAGCAGAAAATTCTGTAAATGAGCTCAAACACATCCAGGCAAACTCCCACATCCCCCAAAGAAGGTAGCACGCTAACTGTGTACAACAACAGACTTTATGTCAAACGGAACCGGATCACGTCCGGTCCAAACTGAGTGGGTTTCACCAGAACCTCAGCAACACACGTTGTAACAGAAAAAGGCACTTAATGGAGCAGCACAATAATGTGTGAGACAGCTTTTCAACAGCAATCCGCAGAAGTTAAAACATGAAGCAAAGCCGTGACACGGCGGTCACAACAATGAAAAATGCATGCAGCCTCGCGACACGTTATGAACGTCTCACAAAAACAAACATTCATCCATCCGCAGCTTCAAGCATACGTTGAAATGTGAAAGAAAAGATAATTCTAACGGGAAACGCACCAGACAATGCCACGATTAGCAATCTCTGACACCCACCAGCCAAAACTATTAAATAAGTCCAAAACAGGATACAAAACTAATGCCAACAATACCGTAACAATAAGCTACAAAAACAACTTAACAATTTAATCTTTCAGAAGACCGTCACGGGCCACCAATATGTAACGAATAATGTGGGGTAAGGTATTTAAACACTTACTGAACCACCATTATTGTAGAGATATAGGACTTACTGGTCAGTGTACTGACTTACCTATATTTTTAGATGCGCAGGTCTGAGAAGACTTTAATCTGCACAAACTTGCCACCAATTCGCGAGTTCTTCCTTTTTCCGGTATTAAATTGCTTTTACTGTAATTAGGAAAAATGTAATTTCACAAGAGACTTCAACTTATGTTGGTCTACCAGAAAATAGACCTTTTATTGAAACTATCACAAAATTACATTAAACATTTGTATCGATATTAGCTCTGATTTAATAACTACGTTGACAAGAATTCAAATTAAAACAAACAGACAGTTAGGAACTTAAACTGTTGGCACATTTACTTGACAGATTAATAGCTTATTAAAAATAAGAAATAGGAGGAGTTTAGGAGGAAGGAGAAAGGAAATGGTTGAATCTTATCTTGAGATGTGTAACCAGAGTGGCTCATCCTTTGTTTGGTTACGGCTGGACATCCGTACCGTGATGAAATGACGTTTACCTTTGTGAAGATTTTCTTATCTCGACTCCAGTAAATTAGTCAAGCCAGACGCGCATGCCTCGCTGCGTTTTACAGGCGACAAATCTCATCTTGCCACGGTCTCGTGAAGTCTGCAGAAGCCTCCCAGAGTAATGTTATCAGCTCCGGTTTGGTTTCAAGATAACTTCCAGGAAAAGTGTTCACAGCTTGGAGCAGTGACCTTCAGATGGCTAACAGCTGACGTGCTATAAGCTTCGCTGAAGACGTGGGCCTTTGACTGATGGCCGGGACGTACAACAGCTTGGAGAAAGACGTCTATGCATCTTTCATTCTCCCAGAGAACTCACTGTTGTTGAGTTGTAGTTCCCTTGCACTCTCCGAATCAATAGGAAGTGTCCATTTAAGAAGGGGGTGTGACTTAGTCACATACTTCCTGCTGATTGGTTGTCGTACCCCTAGAGAGGGTGTGACTTTGCAAGTGAGTGAGTTTGAGTGACAGATGATAGGGTAGACAACACATAGAAAACATACGTCAGAAGATACAGGTGCATGTGAACAAGCCATGTAATTTGTTTTGAGAACAGATTCATTGTTTTTAGAAAGGACGGGAGACAGAAAGCAAATTATGTCTGGAACTTTTCCTTCGTTCCAAAAACACTTCAAACAAATACGACGGATTGTTCAGTCAACTTTAAGACAGTTATTCTGCACAGAGCAGACAGTTTAGAGCAAGATCATTCTAAGATGTTCTCTTAACTTTGGCATATTTAAAATATACCAGCTTAGTAAAATCATCATTAAAATGACAAAATATACTGTAGATCAATTCTGAATTAACACACATTAAAAAGAAAGTTCAATCTGATTAATTAGTGTCCATTAATTCATAATAATTGTTAACCAAAGTAGTGTCCACTCGGGGAACAAACCCGCGATCCTTGGCGTTATCAGCACTAAGGTAAGGTATTTAAACACTTACGATGTCAGTTTTATTGTAGAGATATAGGACTTACTTGTCAGTTTACTGACTTCCCTATATTTTTAGATGCGCAGGTCTGAGTAGACTTTTATCTGCACAAACTTGCCACCAATTCACGGGGTCTCAACTTTTTCAGAATAAATCAATAAATCTGTGATGTGATTAGCCAGAAATGTAACTTCACAAGAGATTTCAACTTACGTTGGTCTACCAGAAAATAGACATTTTATTGAAACTATCACAAAATTACACTAAACATTTGTATCGATATTAGCTTTGATTTAATAACTACGTTGACAAGAATTCAAATTAAACAAACCGACAGTTAGGAACTTAAACTGTTGGCACATTTACTTGACAGATTAATAGCTTATGAAAAATAAGAAATAGGAGGAAGGAATATGTGGAAGCTAAGTTAACTAAAGTTGGTTATTTTGAACCAGACTGGGTGACACCTTTTTCCCCACACGAGCAGACTGCTGGGCTCCCGCACGCTCAAACACACCACGACTCGTTACCTGTTGACGGTTCGTCTCTTGGAGATAAGAGTGGAGAAGTTTGTGGACACACACGTGGATGGGTTTGTCCACCGGCCGTCCAGTTGGAACTTCAGCGTGTGTGGCTGATTCACGATACGAGGAAACTCGCCTCCCTCGGCAGGAAACAAAGGTCAAGCGTACAGACTGATTTTTCAAAATAAAACTTCAGAAAACAAATTCTTCCAGAAGATGAGTGAGTGGGTTACAGTAAGCTTTACTGTAACTCCAGCTGAAACGTGGGTCTAGTTGACATATGACCGGAACGTCTCCAGCTTTTCCAGAGGAGAGAAGCCAGTTGCG
This sequence comes from Garcialebias charrua, assembly GCA_038048925.1. Classification (NCBI taxonomy): domain Eukaryota; kingdom Metazoa; phylum Chordata; class Actinopteri; order Cyprinodontiformes; family Rivulidae; genus Garcialebias; species Garcialebias charrua. The sequence continues at coordinate 9,728 of JBBPBX010060720.1, forward strand.
AGTTAGTTCTCTCCAAAGCACTCTCCGAATCAATAGGAAGTGTCCATTTAAGAAGGGGGTGTGACTTAGTCACATACTTCCTGCTGATTGGTTGTCGTACCCCTAGAGAGGGTGTGACTTTGCAAGTGAGTGAGTTTGAGTGACAGATGATAGGGTAGACAACACATAGAAAACATACGTCAGAAGATACAGGTGCATGTGAACAAGCCATGTAATTTGTTTTGAGAACAGATTCATTGTTTTTAGAAAGGACGGGAGACAGAAAGCAAATTATGTCTGGAACTTTTCCTTCGTTCCAAAAACACTTCAAACAAATACGACGGATTGTTCAGTCAACTTTAAGACAGTTATTCTGCACAGAGCAGACAGTTTAGAGCAAGATCATTCTAAGATGTTCTCTTAACTTTGGCATATTTAAAATATACCAGCTTAGTAAAATCATCATTAAAATGACAAAATATACTGTAGATCAATTCTGAATTAACACACATTAAAAAGAAAGTTCAATCTGATTAATTAGTGTCCATTAATTCATAATAATTGTTAACCAAAGTAGTGTCCACTCGTCTCCTTGAGGGTTTCAAGAAGGTGTAACACTTAGAGTTTCAGAGAGATGTGGAGAGGCCCACATCCCATACGGACATGAAGGTGCTATATCCCTACAATACCATTTTGAGATAAAAGGATTTGTTTCTACATTTGCGGCTGCACCTTGTGCACCTATGATGATGTGCTGAATTGTTAGATTTACATGTACATTTTTTGTTTCTTTGTTCAATTTGTCTTCAAATAATTTGCTGCATGATGAGTCAAAATACATAGTACAATGATAGTCACTTATAGGTCGGCTTGCATTTGGATGTTGTGCTTTAATGTATTGTTCCCATTTGCCAAAATCTTCAGATATTGGCTTTTCAATGTTTCCCAACCAATAAACATTTGCATAATCAGTTTGTGCATACATTTGAAATTCTAACCCAGAGCTGTCAATGTAGACTCCTTGTGGAGAACACCATATTTTTGTTTTTAATTTACACAGTGCATCTCTCCCTAAAAGGCTAATAGGAGTTTGGTCTGATACTAAAATTGGAATTTTAACATTAGTTTGATTTACCATTAAGTTTACTGGAGCTGTCATTTGATTAACTTGTTTTCTTCCCGAGAATCCCACTGTCTTGACATATTTGCCTGACATTTTGAGGTGTTCAACGTGTTCTGACTTCACACATGTGAATGACGCTCCTGTGTCCACCAGCATTGTTACAGATTTTCCTTCTAATTTTCCTTCAACTATTGGGTCAGCATCTGAATTTTGGGTCAAAATTGGTAATTCACACCTCATAATGGGATCCTTTGGGCATCCCTAGAATCCTTGTTGTTTTGCAAATGGATAAACTGGGCCTCTGGGCTTTCCCCGGCCGGGCCTCATCCCCCGGCCACGTCCAGTCCAGCCAGGATTTTGGGCGGGATTACCACATTGTTTATATCTGTGTCCCATTTGCCCACAGTTCCAGCATGGTCCCAAAACTGTGCCTTGTTGTCTTTGCCAGTTTTGTTGGTAAGCGGGCCTTCTCAGTCCACCAGGTCCACCCATCTGACCTGGGTAAACATTTATGACAGGGGGAGATGTTCCCATTGTCCTTGTGTCTTGTGGAGGTTGCATTTGTGTCCCAATGTAACCAGGTACATTGTTAGTGTTTGGCTATATGACAGGAGCCTGAGTCTTTTCTTTTGTTTTGTTCTAGAGTTCGCTGATGTGAAGCTGTGTTAGCTTCCTTTGTGCATTCAGGTCTGCATCTTGTAGCTTTTTCATGTCTTTTCTGAATTTTTCAACTGCATGGACCACATATTCGCGGAACTCTGCATGGCTTTTTGAATTCAGAGCTACCACATCCTCCAGTTTCTCTCGTACTGGGGTTGGCATTGCGCTCACCACAGCTGACCTGAGCAGAGATATCATGACAGGACTTTGAGTTGGGTCTTCTTCCGTTTCCAGTCTCCATCTTTTCAGTTGTTTGTCAACATATGTTGCTCGGTTTTCATCATCCAGCAATGGTTCAGCCTTTAATGAGTTTGGGTCCAGCCTGCTGGGATATTGTACCCTTAACATTGCCCAAATCTCAGTTCTGTATGCATTGAATTCTATGCCATCAGCACGAGGTTCAGCTATCCATCCAACTCCATGTTGTTCCAGCATGGTTTGCATTGTTGTGAGTCCAATGGTCCGTGACCAGATTGCTTTCAGGTCCCCCAAGGCAAGTAGGAGTCCTGTTGTTTCTGCTTCAAAGCTTCTTATCCAACGCCCTGCGCCTAACTGGACCTCAGGTAACCGAGCGATAAGTCCAACCAGGTCCAGATATCCCCATGGAATGTAATTAGCAATTGCTCCTTTAATTAAAATTGGATACTGCCCAGAGCTGCCCATGTGACCTTGGACTAATGCTTCATATCTTTCTGGTTGGTGAAGAACATCTAATGGTTTTAAATTATATGTTTCCACTGTTGCATTTTCATCTCCTTCATTTTTATTGCTAGATGGTGATTTAATATTCCGCTCTGGTGATTTGCAGTTTGGTTTGTATTTTAAGTTAAAATCTTTTTGTGAACTTTGTGAACTGCCACTTTCTTTATTATCTTGGCTTTTATTAGATTGAAGTTTTGTCATTGCTTTGTCAATCTCAGATTCAATGTTTGATATTTCATCTCGTAATTTTTGTCTGTCTGGTTCTTCATTATTGGGATTTAATTTTAGCCAGTAGGAATCGCCTCCAGGTGTTTTGCGGATTATGTTACTTCTCCCTGCAAAACAATCAATAACCGAGCCTGGTTTGGTAAACTCACCTCTCTTTACAGTGCTACAATGATCAGGAGAAGCAATTCGTAGATCAGGTGACTTCTTACTAGTGTCCTGTTTGTCATCACCGCTATGTGCTTCAGACAATGCGCTTTTGACAGATCTGATTGTGTGTTCTACGCTATTTATATTTTCTGGGATGCTTAATGAATCCAGAATTGTTTTCTGGTTGTGAAGGTCAAAGTCTCCTTTAATTGTAACACTTCCAATTAAAGGATAAATTGATTTGATCTAGTCGTCTTTCAGTTCATTTAAGTCTGTTTTTTCCATCATGTTTGATCCAATGTTGTCAGTCTGTTGTTGTTTCATATTAATGTAAGCATCTTTCAGTGACACCCTATACTTCACGCCTTCATCGTGAAATAATTTCAAAACCTGAAGTTCCAGCATTCTTTTTTTATGCGTTTCTTTGAGCTGTCAGTTGGCTTGTAGTCTGAAATTCGTAATTTCAAATCTTCACATAAAGAAACATCAAATGTCCCTCTTTCTGGCCATGGACTAGTTAATTTTTTCGTCCGTTTCGTCCATTTTGCAGAAATTTTCTGGATATTCTTTGCTAAATCTGGATTTTTAATAGAAAATATAGCAACCGGTTTAGCAGACATTGTGTTTGTGAGATGTAATGATGTATTTAAGTGGTAAAAATAAAAAAATAAAAGTAAAAATAAAGTTTAAAAATACAAATTTAAAAATAAAAAGTTAAAAGTTAGAAATAAAAATTGTTGTTGATCAATAAATACTGTTAACTGTTTATAAACTTAAAATGGAAATGTCCTCAACTGATGTATTAAAATTCCCAACTTCGTTTTTGCACAAAAATTTTCTGCCCTCGTGAAGGGAAGTGCACCTCTGAATCTATTTTTAGAATTGAGCTTGCTGCAGCTGGTACGACACTTCCCTTTTTGTTATTCCATTGAACGTAGTCAAAGCAGGCAGACGGAGCTGCGTTCGACACAACAGATGATCACTTCTTCTTCCAAGTCCCAAGTCCTCTCCGTTAAAAGGTAATTATAAATGAATGTCGTTTCTGGAACAAGTTTATATTAGTTTTGTTCCACTTGTATTTTCCTGATAGATGTTTTCTCTGTATGTTTGTGCAAGCTTTTGTGTATGTGTGTGTGTGTGTGTGTGTGTGTGTGTACCTGTCTTCACTACGTAGTGAGGACACTTACAAAATGAGGACACTATTTGGGTCCCACTCAACCTGTCTTTTTTATCCGGTCACCAGCAAGCACAAACAAGAATGTGTGTGTGTGTGTGTGTATGTGTACGTGTGTGTGTGTGTGTGTGTGTGCGTTGGTGCAAGCGTATTGGCCCGCCTATGCGCCAGACTACGTACCGACATTATCGGGACATTTGGTATTAGCCAGCCTTTGCCAATGTCTGGATAAAACACAGATTGTATCCAAATATATTAATATGTAAACATTGTTTTTTCTCATCAATATCAGCGTAACTTGTGGCTAATAGGCTGCCTGGATGAGTTGGAGTGTGCTTTAACACTTAAAATTGTTTTAATAAAAAGTTATTTACATTTATAAAATTGGCTGGCTACGCACCTCCCAGGGTATTTGTGTGTGGTGTGTATGTTTTTGTGTATCGGTTGCATTTATTGAAGCCGTGTGTGTGGCTCACTGACACACATGGCGCCAAACTGCAACGCCCCTCCTCTCGTGATGTGGAGACCGCGCGAAACTCCAACGCCGCCCCTCCTCTCGTGATGTGGAGACCCTGTAGTGGGCGGGGGCTCAGGGCGGGGCCTCAGGTGACCGAGTTTTTAAAAGTTAAAGCCCCTTGAGCTTACACGTGCAGAGTTATGGCGTCGTGTGTTGAGTGCATGTAGGTGAGCGGAGATTATTTTTGGAGAGCGATTTAAATAAAATTTTGCAGCGGTAGGTGGACAGAGTGTCAGAGTGTATTGACTTCATTCAGGTAAGAATTAAAAAAATTTTTTTGTTGCTTTTGATGACATCATCTCAAGGAAATGTTAACCTAATCCAGTAGTAACGTGACTTTAACCGCAGCGTCACAAACTGTGAAGACTGTAGAAAACTTTATCAACATTTAGATAAATTAGGAAGTATCTGTGCATGAGTTTTGAGTGCGTGAAGAAAGACGCAGCTCAAACTAGCTGCGGCTAGCGTTAGCATGTAACGTAACTTCACTTCAGAAGCGTGACAACCTTTCAACGCTGTTGAAAACTTTTATAGACATTTATATAAATCAGCGATACTATATATGCATCACTTGTGGATGTTTTTAGTGGTTATTTAGAGTCTTAACGCGACGAAGACAAAATTAAACGCACGTCGCGTTAGCGTCACTACCGTGAACGTGTCACGTCACAATAACAGCGTGACTAACGCTGTAATTTAACATGCGTTAATAGGGTAGAGGGGTTTTAATGTTTCCAACGTCATTTTTGTGCTAAATCTGCTCTTTTTTTTTTTTTACCTCTGAGCAGTGAGCAGACGGACGAACTGCGTCGTTACGTCATCACGTCATCACGTTGCAGCCTCGTTACGTCATCACGTTGACTGCAGTTTTATGTAGGTATAAGAATACTGTTGTTGGAATACTGAATACTGAATAATACAGAATACTGTATAAGTGTATTGTATAAACTTGAGAATTGTTTTTTAACTTTTTCATATTTTTACATGTACAGGTTTTCAGCTAGTCCAAGAGGTCATTTGGTATTTGGTGAGTCAAACATCCCGCCTTCCTGAAAACAGACAGATGGATTCTTTACTGACTGAGGTCCACGCTTTATCCATCCATCCATGCATTCATCCATCCATCAAACATCCATCCATCAAACATCCATCCATCCATCATCCATCAAACATCCTACCTTCCTAAACCCAGACATATGGATTCTTTACTGACTGAGGTCCAAGCTTTATCCATCCATCCATCTATCAAACATCCATCCATCCATCAAACATCCATCCATCCATCCATCAAACATCCATCCATCCATCAAACATATATCCATCCATCAAACATCCATCCATCCATCAAACATCCTGCCTTACTGAACCCAGACAGATGGATTATTTACTGACTGAGGTCCACGCTTTATCCATCCATACATCCATCCATCCATCAAACATCCACACATCCATCCATCCATCCATCCATCAAACATCATCCATCCATCATCAAACATCCTGCCTTCCTGAACCCAGACATATGGATTCTTTACTGACTGAGGTCCACGCTTTATCCATCCATCCATGCATTCATCCATCCATCAAACATCCATCCATCAAACATCCATCCATCCATCATCCATCAAACATCCTACCTTCCTAAACCCAGACATATGGATTCTTTACTGACTGAGGTCCAAGCTTTATCCATCCATCCATCTATCAAACATCCATCCATCCATCAAACATCCATCCATCCATCCATCAAACATCCATCCATCCATCAAACATATATCCATCCATCAAACATCCATCCATCCATCAAACATCCTGCCTTACTGAACCCAGACAGATGGATTATTTACTGACTGAGGTCCACGCTTTATCCATCCATACATCCATCCATCCATCAAACATCCACATCATCCATCCATCCATCCATCAAACATCATCCATCCATCATCAAACATCCTGCCTTCCTGAACCCAGACATATGGATTCTTTACTGACTGAGGTCCACGCTTTATCCATCCATCCATGCATTCATCCATCCATCAAACATCCATCCATCAAACATCCATCCATCCATCATCCATCAAACATCCTACCTTCCTAAACCCAGACATATGGATTCTTTACTGACTGAGGTCCAAGCTTTATCCATCCATCCATCTATCAAACATCCATCCATCCATCAAACATCCATCCATCCATCCATCAAACATCCATCCATCCATCAAACATATATCCATCCATCAAACATCCATCCATCCATCAAACATCCTGCCTTACTGAACCCAGACAGATGGATTATTTACTGACTGAGGTCCACGCTTTATCCATCCATACATCCATCCATCCATCAAACATCCACACATCCATCCATCCATCCATCCATCAAACATCATCCATCCATCATCAAACATCCTGCCTTCCTGAACCCAGACATATGGATTCTTTACTGACTGAGGTCCACACTTTATCCATCCATCCATCAAACATCCATCCATCCATCCATCCATCAAACATCCATCCATCATTCATCCATCAAACATCCATCCATCTATCTATCCATCCATCTATCAAACATCCGGCCTTCTTGAAACCAGACAGATGGATTCTTTACTGACTGAGGTCCACGCTTTATCCATCCATACATACATCCATCTATCAAACATCCATCCATCCATCCATCAAACATCCATCCATCCATCCATCAAACATCCATCCATCATCCATCCATCAAACATCCTGGCTTCCTGAACCTAGACAGATGGATTCTTTACTGACTGAGGTCCACGCTTTATCCATCCATCCATCCATCAAACATCCATCCATCCATCCATCCATCAAACATCCATCTATCCATCCATCAAACATCCTGCCTTACTGAACCCAGACAGATGGATTCTTTACTGACTGATGTCCACGCTTTATCCATCCATCCATCAAACATCCACACATCATCCATCAAACATCCATCCAAACATCCACACATCATCCATCAAACATCCATCCATCAAACATCCATCCATCATCCATCCATCAAACATCCATCCATCTATCCATCCATCTATCAAACATCCTGTCTTCCTGAACCCAGACAGATGGATTCTTTACTGACTGAGGTTCATGCTTTATCCATCCATACATACATCCATCCATCCATCTATCAAACATCCATCCATCCATCAAACATCCAGCCTTGCTGAACCCAGACGGATAGATTCTTTACTGACTGAGGTCCACGCTTTATCCATCCATCCATGCATCCATCCATCCATCCATCCATCCATCCATCCATGCATCCATCTATCAAACATCATCCATCCATCCATCAAACATCCTGCCTTCTTGAAAACAGACATATGGATTCTTTACTGACTGAGGTCCACGCTTTATCCATCCATCCATGCATCCATCCATCCATAAAACATCCATACATCCATCCATCCATCAAACATCCTGCCTTCCTGAACCAGACAGATGGATTCTTTACTGACTGAGGTCCACGCTTTATCCATACATCCACCCATCCATCCATCAAACATCCATCTATCCATCATCAAACATCCATCCATCAAACATCCTGCCTTGCTGAACCCAGACAGATGGATTCTTTACTGACTGAGGTCCACGCTTTATCCAACCATCCATGCATCCATCCATCTATCAAACATCTATCCATCAAACATCCATCATCCATCAAACATCCTGCCTTCCTTAACCCAGACATATGGATTCTTTACTGACTGAGGTCCACGCTTTATCCATCCATCTATCAAACATCCATCCATCCATCCATCAAACATCCATCCATCCATCCATCAAACATCCATCCATCATCCATCCATCAAACATCCTGGCTTCCTGAACCTAGACAGATGGATTCTTTACTGACTGAGGTCCACGCTTTATCCATCCATCCATCCATCAAACATCCATCCATCCATCCATCAAACATCCATCTATCCATCCATCAAACATCCTGCCTTACTGAACCCAGACAGATGGATTCTTTACTGACTGATGTCCACGCTTTATCCATCCATCATCAAACATCCACACATCATCCATCAAACATCCATCCAAACATCCACACATCATCCATCAAACATCCATCCATCAAACATCCATCCATCATCCATCCATCAAACATCCATCCATCTATCCATCCATCTATCAAACATCCTGTCTTCCTGAACCCAGACAGATGGATTCTTTACTGACTGAGGTTCATGCTTTATCCATCCATACATACATCCATCCATCCATCTATCAAACATCCATCCATCCATCAAACATCCAGCCTTGCTGAACCCAGACGGATAGATTCTTTACTGACTGAGGTCCACGCTTTATCCATCCATCCATGCATCCATCCATCCATCCATCCATCCATCCATCCATGCATCCATCTATCAAACATCATCCATCCATCCATCAAACATCCTGCCTTCTTGAAAACAGACATATGGATTCTTTACTGACTGAGGTCCACGCTTTATCCATCCATCCATGCATCCATCCATCCATAAAACATCCATACATCCATCCATCCATCAAACATCCTGCCTTCCTGAACCAGACAGATGGATTCTTTACTGACTGAGGTCCACGCTTTATCCATACATCCACCCATCCATCCATCAAACATCCATCTATCCATCATCAAACATCCATCCATCAAACATCCTGCCTTGCTGAACCCAGACAGATGGATTCTTTACTGACTGAGGTCCACGCTTTATCCAACCATCCATGCATCCATCCATCTATCAAACATCTATCCATCAAACATCCATCATCCATCAAACATCCTGCCTTCCTTAACCCAGACATATGGATTCTTTACTGACTGAGGTCCACGCTTTATCCATCCATCTATCAAACATCCATCCATCCATCAAACATCCATCTATCAAACATCCATACATCCATCATCCATCCATCAAACATCCATACATCTATCCATCAAACATCCTACCTTCCTGAACCCAGACAGATGGATTTACTGACTGAGGTCCACACTTTATCCATCCATCCATCCATCCATCAAACATCCATCCATCCATACATCCATGCATCAAACATCCATCCATCCATCTATCCATCAAACATCTCAAACATCCATCAAACATCCATCCATCCATCCATCAAACATCTATCCATCCATCAAACATCCATCCATCCATCAAACATCCTGCCTTGCTGAACCCAGACAGATGGATTCTTTACTGACTGAGGTCCATGCTTTATCCATCCATTCATCCATCCATCCATCCATCAAACATCCACACATCCATCCATCCATCCATGCATCCATCCATCAAACATCATCCATCCATCATCAAACATCCTGCCTTCCTGAACCCAGACATATGGATTCTTTATTGACTGAGGTCCACACTTTATCCATCCATCCATCAAACATCCATCCATCCATCAAACATCCATCCATCATTCATCTATCAAACATCCATCCATCTATCTATCCATCCATCTATCAAACATCCGGCCTTCTTGAAACCAGACAGATGGATTCTTTACTGACTGAGGTCCACGCTTTATCCATCCATACATACATCCATCTATCAAACATCCATCCATACATCCATCCATCCATCAAACATCCAGCCTTGCTGAACGCAGACAGATGGAGTCTTTACTGACTGATGTCCACCTTTTATCCATCCATGCATGCATCCATCCATCCATCCATCAAACATCCATCCATCCATCCATGTATCCATCCATCAAATATCATCCATCTATCCATCAAACATCTTGCTTTCTTAAAAACATGATAAACTGAAATTGTGTGTGTGTTTGTGTGTGTGACTGTTTTGTGGTTTCTAAGGACAGTGTTTTGTCAGGACAGTAATGAACTGTAATCTGCTTGTCTGTTTATAGCATATGACAATGTCCATAAAAACCACAAAACAGTCACACACACAAACGCACACAATTTCAGTTGAACATGTTATATTTACATGTATATGTCTATCTGTACAGTATATGTATATGCATATACAGTATACATGTATATGCATATATGTATATACACTGTATATGAATATGCATATATGATATGCTTATATACATGTATATATGTATATTTGTGTGTATGTATATGACATAGATATCAATTTTATAAATAATGCAGGGATTGTTATGTATGACTTCAATATTATTAGTCACAGTTTTTAAATTTATAGTTTTCTTTCATTCAGCTAATTTTAATTTCATCTTAGTCCACCCATCATGAGAGGAGTTTTGTAAATACTATGTCCATCCATCTTTCCTTTATGTGAGATGGATACTTTGGCCAAAAACAATCATGTAATGTTTATTGGTTTACATGTGACAGCAGCTATCATCAAAATGTAGAATTTCCTCTAAATATAAGTATAAATGATCTGTTCCAGATGACGTGAACACGTCCAGAGTCAGGAGATCGCAGGTAGCCAGAAGAGCGATCAACTTCCATTAAACACGAGTACCAAGGTACATTTTAGTTCTTGTGTTCCTAAACAGATATACTTGCTACGTGTGGATTCATCAACCTTATTGTTCAATTGTGTGTGTATGGGAGTGTATTGTGGTTTTTTTATGGACAGTTGTTTGTTAGGACAGTCATACGCTAGCCTGGTTAAAACCAAACCCTGTCCTTCACTTTGCTTCGTACTAGGGTCTGGCATTCCTCCCATTGAAAACGATTTCTCCGGTCTATTTTTGACCGGACCAATCAGAGAACAGAAGGCGTAGTTTTGTTAGCTTAGCCTGGCAAGGTCCAGGCTATTCAGATAAAAAGCTCAGAAACCACTTGGTGGATATTTTTTCTGCTACCAGTGTGTAATTATATGGCTCTAATTTACTGACTGTTGGCCTTGATGAAACATTTGAGATAAAATTCGATTTTTTATCATTTATTTTCGTAGCGCACCCTGAGGCTGTTTGGAAAATGTGAAACCGAAACTATTTAAATCCAGCAGATTTGACCATTTCGTGAATTGATTTAGGAACTGTTAAGCTCAGAAACACTTCTGATAAAACGTCAGCTAAGAAATATAGTTTTTCTCAGGAAAGAAATAATAGTTTTTTACCTTGTTTT
>JBBPBX010060721.1:0-21350 GCA_038048925.1 Garcialebias charrua
GGCACAAGGTGTTCACGCACAGGTGATGATGGAGAGGAGCTGCAGGAGGCAGGAGGAGAGAGCAAAGGACACAGGTCTGTAGATGAGGTCAGGCGCAGCGGGTGTTGTCTGTTGAAAGAGACACAAACATGAACATGTGAAGTTAAAGCAGGGTCATGACCTGCAATAACAACATAAAACACAGACAGAAAACAAGTTCAACTCACTGTTAGGCACAAGGTGTTCACGCACAGGTGATGATGGAGAGGAGCTGCAGGAGGCAGGAGGAGAGAGCAAAGGACACAGGTCTGTAGATGAGGTCAGGCGCAGCGGGTGTTGTCTGTTGAAAGAGACACAAACATGAACATGTGAAGTTAAAGCAGGGTCATGACCTGCAATAACAACATAAAACACAGACAGAAAACAAGTTCAACTCACTGTTAGGCACAAGGTGTTCACGCACAGGTGATGATGGAGAGGAGCTGCAGGAGGCAGGAGGAGAGAGCAAAGGACACAGGTCTGTAGATGAGGTCAGGCGCAGCGGGTGTTGTCTGTTGAAAGAGACACAAACATGAACATGTGAAGTTAAAGCAGGGTCATGACCTGCAATAACAACATAAAACACAGACAGAAAACAAGTTCAACTCACTGTTAGGCACAAGGTGTTCACGCACAGGTGATGATGGAGAGGAGCTGCAGGAGGCAGGAGGAGAGAGCAAAGGACACAGGTCTGTAGATGAGGTCAGGCGCAGCGGGTGTTGTCTGTTGAAAGAGACACAAACATGAACATGTGAAGTTAAAGCAGGGTCATGACCTGCAATAACAACATAAAACACAGACAGAAAACAAGTTCAACTCACTGTTAGGCACAAGGTGTTCACGCATAGGTGATAGATGGAGAGGAGCTGCAGGAGGCAGGAGGAGAGAGCAGAGGACACAGGTCTGTACATGAGGTCAGGTGCAGCAGGTTTTGTCTGTTGGCTGGTTACAAACTCTGTTTTTATTGGCTGGTTAACGGCGGGTCACTTTTTCTTTTTAGAAATGCTTGTTTACCACCTGGAGAAACAAGGGGACAATATTTTTTTCTTCTTCAGAGATTACCTCTCTAACATCAGTCTAGTGACAGAGTGAAGAAATATGTTAAAAATATATTGTTAGAAAAGTTACATACAGCAGCTTTAAACACTTCCAATGGGAATGCATCCTAGAGTGTGTGTATATTTCAGTCAGTGATTAGTCAAAACATTTTTAACCTTTACACCATACATTATATAGATAGAGATATTGGGTGGTTCTGCTGGTCAAACCTGGATCAGAGGGAACTGCTTAGGAAGGGAAGATGTTGAACCATGGATGAGGGGGCATGTGAGTCCAGAAAGGTCCGGTCAGGTGCAGATGTTGTCCTGATGCTGCTCACTCAACAATGGAGAAGGGGGGCATGTGAGTCCAGAGGCAACATGTGAGTTCAGTTCAGTTCTGGTCCTGATGTTGGATGCAAGATGATGAGGAGGGGGCTTTCAGTGATGACACAGCAGCACAGCAGGGCAGACACCGTTCAGCAACACTGCAGGTCTGGTTGTAGAAATTAAGACAGACATGTGCAAGTTAAAAGAAAACATTCTAAATTTAAAGTCACAAGAAATGTTTTTTTTTCTATACATCTTATTTCCCACTCCTGCCTTTTTTCCCTCTTTTTTTTAAAATTATGACTTGTAAACCAAAGTTGAATCAAATCTCAAATTCCAAACTAGTCAACACATTGAATACAGGTAGTCCCCGACTTACGAGCGCTCTTACATACGAGGTTCCGGACTTACGAGCTGGCGAATTTTTGGAAAAAACGCAAAAAATACCGAGTTTTTCTGTGTTTTTTCACCACAGTTCGTTAGCTAAACATGTGGACACACGTTTCCGATCATTTTTATGCACTCATAAGCAGTTTTTCGATGAAAAACGAGTGTTTGTAGTCGCGCTAGCAAAACCGTTCCAACTTACGAGCGAAAATCCGGACTTACGAGAACATGTGCTTCGTGTTCCGACGTACGAATTTCCGGTTTACGAGCAACTCATAAGTACGGAACTCGCTCGTAAGTCGGGGACTACCTGTAACTTCAAGTTTTACTTTGCCCACCTTTTTTTCTCTGCTCTATTTTAAAAAAAGAGTTGTTAGAATAATCACTGGAAAACATTATTGTCACCCTTCTAACAATATTTAATCAACTGAAATTATTGAAGTTTCATGACTTGGTGGATCATATTTTATTAGTCATGTATAGAGCTCTTAAAAATGAATTGCCTGAAAATATCCAAATGCATTTTGTTAAACGTCAGAGCTGTTATAATCTCAAGGGAATAGAAATATTCGTTAAACCAAAATATAGAACCCGTTTGAAGGGTCGGTCAACCTCAATTCAAGGGATTGGATTGTGGAATGGTTTGGAGACTGAAGTAAAAAATGCAAAAACGATGATTACATTCAAGAGAATGATCAAAACTGGACTATTGCAAAAATATAAATGTCCTTGGCATAATGAGGGTGGCTAACCTGAGTTCTTTAAATCAGTTGGTATCTCTACCTGTAAACTCTGAATCTTTTTCACTTAAACAACAAGTATAACACGGTAGAATAAACATGCTTTAAAAACATGAACAGTTTAAAAAACAATTTGGAAACAACATATCAGTATTTTCACTTTACAATTAGATAAAATGATACGCTTTAACCCCTTAAACAAAAAAAGGAAACTTTAACGGCTGCTAACTAAAAATATAGTTCAGGTCGTTGCAGGCCTGATGCACTCGCGCTAATATACGTCGCTAATATTCCCCTTCAACCATGTCCCCGCTCACCTGAATACATCCGTCTCCCAGAGGTCAGTCTCGCCTCAGTCCGTCTGCTTCCGTCCGATGTCCTCCTCCGCAGGGTGGAAGAATCCGTGCCCCGGTCCTCTCTCTGCTGACAAGCCGCCAACTGCCCGACAAGTCCTGCTAGCGATAGCCACTGAGCTAGCGACATAATGAACTGTTCTCCACGGGGTTGTTCACCCTCGCGGCTTCGACATCCACAGCTCCGCGGGAGTCTTTGTCTACCCCCTCAACGGCGCGGACAACAGTTGACTGAAGTGTTCCTCCACAACGACGGTCCAGTTTTTCAATGGAAGATAATGGCGCCCAACTTCGCGCTCTTTTTTCGTCTTCTTCCTCGTCCCTGCTCTCTCGCCCGGAAGCCCCTCCCGCGCCCGGAAGTACATCCTCCTCACCAATCACCAAACTTTTTTTTTTTTTTAACCAATCACCAAACTAAAATCCCAAACTATTACCTTGTTACGGTACATCGCTCTTTTACAAACAGTTATTAAACAGTATTGAACGTACATTAAACTCCAAACACAGTATGTTTACATGTTCCATCAACCCAAACGTTAAACACCATTTACTTATTCATTCATTCACTACTAACTTGAAATCAATATGAACTCAAACCACAGGGTTACACCATTATATATATATATGTTGCTTTGTGGTTCGATAGTTAGGTGAATTTTTTTTCCTTTTTTTTTTCTTTTTTGTTAAATCACTTAAATATAACTGTTGTTTGATTTTATTGATTGTAAGAGGGGGCAGATAAAATAAGATTTTTTTTCTTCTTACTGCTACTTTATTTATGTGTTGAATACCTAACCAAGAATACCTAACAAAAGTCACTCAACCACTTCATTTGAATATTACCTTCAAATTACATTGATTTTATAAAAGTTTTTCTTGCCTCAATGTCTATCTTCTGAAATTGTACCCTAAAATCATCCATACAGGGTACATGTATGTACCATTAACTACTTGGGAACATAAAAGTATTTCAAAAAGTACAAATATGTGCCATAAGGTCCAAATTTTAGCTCTATATGGGTACAAAAGTCCAGGATGTACCTCAGGGGACAGAAATGTACTAGAATATACAGAAATGTACCCCTACTGTACCTTTTTTTCTGACAGTGTCCCATCACAACTTCTTGTTGACTCTGTTCCTGTGTCAAATAAGCACGAGATCCTGAACAGTTTCAAAAAAACATTTTGTTGCTTCTAGTTTATTATTTGATACAGTTATAAATGGAAAATCATCCACTTCATCCAATAATCAAACTTCTACAAATCAAATCCCTCCTACAAGTCAATCCTCAGTTAATCACACCTTCTCTTTTTCTCCGTTCTCAGTCAGTGAGGTAAATAAACTGTTAAAAGATCTTGATCCTAAAAAATCTGCTAGTCCAGATGAACTTCCACCTTATTTCTTAAGGCTGGCTGCTCATATCATTTCAGTCCCTGTGACACACATCTTTAATCTGTCCATAAGCCAAAATTCCATTCCGGATGCTTGGAAAACAGCCTTTGTTCTTCCTTTGCTGAAGGGAGGTGACCCCACCTCACTAAACAACTATCGACCAATCTCTAAACTCTGCATTTTAGCCAAGGTTCTAGAAAAATTGATAAACTCTCAGATCAAAAATTATTTGGACTCATTTAACATCTTACCTCTCCACCAATCTGGTTTCAGGAAAAAACATAGCATATAACAACTGCTTCTCTGAAGGTTCTTAATGATGTTGTTGAAGCATTGGATGCTAAGAATTATTGTGCTGCACTTTTCTTAGACCTGTCTAAAGCTTTTGACACAGTGGATCATAACATCTTGTATCATCAGCTCTCAGAAATCGGTTTCTCTGATCACACCATTGGTTGGTTTTCTAATTATCTGTCCAATCGGAGGCAATGTGTTCAGCACAACGGTACTTCTTCCAGTTATTTAACGGTTAAAATGGTGTACCACAAGGCTCAGTCTTAGGACCAACCCTCTTTACAATTTACATAGCTAATGTAGGTCAGAGCATCCCTGATGCATCCTTACATTTCTATGCAGATGACACAGTTGTTTACTGCCAAGCTAAAAAAGTAAGCTAAGGCTTTCCAGTCTCTGCAATCTGCTTTTGACATCATCCAGTCAGATTTGTTCCGTCTCAAACTTGTACTAAATGCTGATAAAACAAAAGGGATGTTTTTTTCAAGTAGGAAGTCGGTCCCAGCAGTTCTTCCTCTGATTTTATCCTCAAACGGTGTCCCAATTGAGTTTGTTGATTCCTATAAATATTTGGGTATCCTGGTCGATTCACATCTCTCTTTTAAACTCCACGTGGAAAACCTAGTAAAGAAACTGAAAGTTAAACTGGGTTTCTTTTTCAGAAACAGATCATGTCTAACACTGAATGTTAGGAAACGCCTTGTATCTGTGACTTTCCTTCCCTCCATTGATTACGGTGACATTATCTACATGAATGCTCCTACAAGCACCCTGCAGATGTTGGATGTTGTCTACCATGGTGCTCTAAGATTCATAACTGGCTGTGATTATCGTACCCACCACTGCACCCTGTATTCACTGGTTAACTGGACATCATTAACCTCACGCAGACTCTTCCACTGGTACATTTTCATCTTTAAATCACTTCTTGGTCTGCTGCCCTCATACATCTCCTCCTACATGTCTCTGCGTGAGTGCAGCTACAGCGTGCGCTCTCAGGACATGATCACCTGCAGTGTTCCGTCAGTGAGGACTGAACTTGGAAAAAGGGCCTTCTCCTACTCTGCTCCTGCTTCCTGGAATATCTTACAAAAAGATCTGAAGCTTCTCGACTTGCCGTCTCTACATGGTCTTTTTTTTTTTTAAATTTTTTTAATTAAATTTATTCATTTTAAATACAACACAATAACAATCTCACATTTGAGACCGTACAGAATAAAAGTAAAATGAAGGGATGCAGATAGAAGAAAAAATCTTATTTTTTCTGCCCCCTATTTCCAAAATACAGTAGTTCAAACAACACAAACAAACAAATAAAAAGAAAAAAACAAACAAAAACAATCTACGGGTAAGAGGTTTCCTAGTGAAAAAAGAAAACAACCCATATAGTCCCAAGAAAGAAAGTTTCAAAGAAGAAAACGTTTACACAATATTTTTATCAATTGTATTTTTGCAAGAAATTTGTTTTGATCATATTTTTAAATATGGTCATTGATTTTGAATTGTAATACCAGTCTCTAGATTATTCCAAAGATCAATTCCTTTGATTGAGGTTGACCGACCCCTTAAACTCGTTCTATATCTTGGTTTCACAAAAATCTCTGTTCCTTTAAGATTATAACAACTCATACGTTTGACAAAGAACATTTGTATATTCATTGGTAGTTCGTTTTTGTGAGCTCTATACATAATAGACAGGATATTGTAATCCACCAGGTCATGGAACTTCAACAGTTTCAATTTATGAAATAAAGTGCTTGAATGGTGACAATAGTGCTTTCTGGTAATTAATCTAACAGCTCTCTTCTGTAGTATAAAGACCGGTTCCGTGAATGACTTACAAGCTTTTCCCCAAATATCAATACAGGTAGTCCCCGATTTACGAGCGCTCTGATCTACGAGGTTCCAGACTTACGAGCTGGCGAATTATTGGAAAAAACGCAAAAAATACTGAGTTTTCCTGTGTTTTTTCACCACAGTTCGTTAGCTAAACATGTGGACACACGTTTCCGATCATTTTTATGCACTCATAAGCAGTTTTTCGATGAAAAACGAGTGTTTGTAGTCGCGCTAGCAAAACCGTTCCAATTTACGAGCGAATTTCCGGACTTACGAGAAGCGTGGCGGCCGTTCCAAATTACGAGATTTCCGGTTTACGAGCGCCTCGTTGTAACGGATCTCGCTCGTAAATCGGGGACTACCTGTACAGTATATTATGTGTGGAACAATAATTGTATTGTACAATAAGTACAAAGCTTTATCATTTATTAGATTCCTTACTCTATATAATACACCAATTGCTTTGGCTATCTTTGTCCTAACAGAATTTATGTGAGGTTTCCACGTCAGTTTATGGTCAATAATAACACCCAAGAACTTTATTTCACGCACAAGACAAATCTCAACCCCATCAATCATTAGTGGAAAATCTACAGTTTCCCTTTTTCCACTGAATATAATGTATATAATATAACAGACAAGATGGCGCCGCTGCGTCTGGCATGCCGTCCACCTCTGCTTTATTCGCTACTTGTGTTTCTGCTATTTTTAACGTTTTTGCCTTCAGTATGGTCTCTGTCAAAGCTACGTACATACGATCGCCTGGCACTTTTGAATATTCGAGACTTTATGCAGAACTTTTCAACCAACTTTGGCAAACATTCTCAGCTTCCGCCACCGCCACACCTTGCCTCGGTGCCTACCTGTTTATGGCGTTCTCTCGCCGCGCTGCCCTCCAGGAGCCGTCGACGTCGACGCGGAAGGAGAAGCGGACTTCACGTCAAACTCCGGATTCGGGATTCTAACTCCCACGGCATTTACAACCGGCTAACAAGGGATTGCTATCGTTGGCTCCGGCCGGTTGTCCCGGACGCCAGCTGCACACGCCCACGCAGCCGGCTCGTTGGGACCCACATCCGGGGCTGCGTTCAGGAACACCTCCGTCCACTTCAGCATGGATGTCAGCAAACGGTCAGGAACTCCGTTCGTTTGGCACTGATTAACATCAGATCACTAGCTAACAAAACATTTATCATGAATGACTTTTTCTCCTCACACACACTGGATTTTCTTCTGTTAACGGAGACGTGGATGAAACCGGATGAAAACAGTGCTTTCTCAGAGCTCCTCCCTCCTGGCTGTTCCTTCCTCAACTCCCCCCGTCTCACGGGTCGTGGTGGGGGCATTGCTTCAGTTTTTAGAGACAATTTCAAATGTAGACTTTTACCTGCAAAAACATATTCTTCTTTTGAGTTACAGCTGTTCGTGGCTGAGCTGACACAGCCTGTATTATTTGGAATTTTCTATCGTCCCCCTAAATATAATAAGGATTTTATTCAACAATTTGCTGAATTTTTAGCAGACTCCATCCCCAAATTTGACAATTTACTTTTTTGTGGAGATTTTAATATTCATGTTTGTTGCCCGTCCGATCAGTTAGCCTCTGATTTTATTAATCTTTTAACATCTTTTAACTTAATACAGTCTGTGCGTGGGCCAACTCATCTTCTTGGACATACGTTGGACCTTATTATATCTCATGGGCTATCCATCTCACTCTGTGAAACATCTGAAACTGCCATCTCAGATCATTTCCCCATCATGTTAGAGTTTTCGGCCCCCCTACCTGTCAGTAGGCCTGCTGTTGCAGGTCATTGGCGTCGTATTTTTACTCCTGAGACTGCTGGACTGTTTACCACTGCTTTTATGGACTTTCCAATTTCGAGTACAGATGAATTTTATCCAGAGGACTTCCTTCTCTCTTTCAAAACCACCTGCTCTGACATTTTAGACTCCATCGCTCCTCTTCGGTTTAAATCCACCAAACCAAGCGCTGAGCCGTGGTTAAACGATGCCACGCGTACTCTCCAGAAACTATGTAGGAAAGCGGAACGACAATGGAAGAGAGACAAACTTCCTTCATCCTTAAAATTTCTGAGAGAATGCTTTAAAAATTACCAGAGATCTGTCAAAGAGGCGAAATGTCTATTTTTATCTGGTTTGATTTCAAATAATTGCCATTGTCCTAGAGTGTTATTTAACACTATTAATTCTGTTATAAATCCAACTGTGCGTATTCTACCAGATGCCACAGCCACAAACTGTGAAAACTTTTTAAAATTCTTCCAGGATAAAGTGGCCTCAGTCAGACAGATCACTGGTCCTGTTGCTCCTGACTACTCTGTTGTCTCTGTAGCTCCGGTTGTGTTTGAACAGTTTCAACCAGTGTCTCTTGCCACTCTCACTGATGTTGTTCAACACTTAAAGATCACCAATTGCCCTCTGGACTTTCTTCCATCCAGGTTTTTAAAAGAGGTTTTTAATTCTGTGGGTTTCTGTGTTTTAACACTTTTAAACTCCTGCCTTCGTTTAGGAATTGTCCCTGCTGCATTTAAACATGCTGTAGTTAGGCCCCTTCTTAAAAAACCTCACCTGGACCCATCAATTTTATCTAATTTTAGACCTATTTCTCATCTGCCTTTTTTATCTAAAGTTTTAGAAAAAATTGTTTTTATGCAGTTACAACCTGTTTTGGAAAATCATGGTATTTTTGAAACATTTCAGTCTGGTTTTAGATCCCGTCACTCTACTGAATCAGCCTTGTTAAAAGTCCATAATGACATTTCCATGTCCATGGATGCCAAGTGTCCCGTTGCACTGGTGTTGCTGGACCTCACAGCTGCATTTGATACAGTAGACCACACTGTCCTTCTATCTCGCCTACAACGTTATGTTGGAATTTCTGGTACAGCACTGAAGTGGTTCACTGCCTACTTGACCAACAGAACATTCTCTGTCATGTTGGACACTCTTTCTTCCTCCACTGCCGTTCTTTCTTGTGGTGTGCCACAGGGTTCTATTCTTGGTCCTCTCCTCTTCTCACTGTACATGCTGCCTCTTGGATCAGTAATAGCCAGACATAATTTTTCTTTTCACTGCTATGCTGACGACGTGCAAATTTATCTACCAATGAAACCCAAAAACAGTAATCTTCTCACTCCCTACTCTGATTGTATTAACGACATTAAACAGTGGCTTCACCGTAATTTTTTGTTTTTAAACGAAGGAAAGACAGAATGCATCTTCTTCGGCGATGATGCTCCCTGTACCTTTGGTGCTCTAACTTCCAAATGCAGACCAACAGTTAAAAACTTGGGGGTGACATTTGACAAGGACTTAAAATTTGATAAACACATAGCGTCTGTAGTCAAGGCCTGTTTTTATCAATTACGTCTTTTATACAAAGTTAAACCTTTTTTAAATCGTTTTGATTTAGAAAAGGCCATTCATGCTTTTATCACCTCAAGACTTGACTACTGTAATTCCCTGTATGCGGGAATCTCCCAATCCTCCATTAGACGCCTTCAATTGGTCCAAAATGCTGCAGCTAGACTTTTAACCAACACTTCCAGACGTGAACACATTACCCCTGTTTTATTTTCTCTCCATTGGCTTCCAATTGATTTTAGAATTAAATTCAAAATTTTATTATTCACTTTTAAAGCACTCAATGGTCTTGCCCCACTATATTTGACTGATCTCGTAACTGTCCGTGAATATAGGAGAACACTGAGATCATCTAATACATTTCTCCTGTCCATCCCAAAGTCCAACTACAAACGTTGGGGTGACCGGGCCTTTTCTGTCGTTGCACCCAGTCTCTGGAATAAGCTACCTCTGGACTTGCGCTCCATCACTCATATGGAGTCTTTTAAATCTAATCTTAAAACCTTTTTATTCAGGCAGGCTTTTAATACCTAGTACAGTAGTTCTTTGACATTCTTGTTAGGTCTTAATTGTTGTTAGGTCTTAATTGTTTTTAATTTTTAACTGGCTGTTTTTTATTGTTATTTTTGATTGTTTGTTTTATTTCTGTATTGTTCAGCACTTTGTGCACCTTCTGGCTGCTGAAAAGGGCTCTATAAATAAAGATTGATTGATTGATTGATTGATTGAATATCATGTACTTTGTTTTATCTAAGTTCAACGATAATTTGTTAATCTTAAACCAATTTTGTATTTTTACAAATTCTGTATTAACAGACTCAAAAATCTGATCCATATCATTTCCTGAACAAAAAAATGTCGTATCATCGGCATAAAGTATACATTTGAAAAATTCTGACACCCCAACCAACTCATTGACATATAGAATAAATAGCTTTGGCCCAATTATGGAGCCCTGGGGGACTCCACAAGTAATATTACATAAGTCAGATTTGACATCATTAATTTGTACAAATTGTTTTCTGTTTGTGAGATAGCTGGTTACCCACTGCAATGCCGGTCCTCTGACACCACATTTACCCAATTTTTCAATAAGATTGGTATGGTCAACGGTATCAAATGCCTTTCTCAAGTCAACAAAAATACTAAGACCATATTTTTTTTGATCAACAGCAGTGGCTATACTGTATGCTCCATCAACTCCATGATAGCATGTGATGTAGAAGTTTTTGCTTGAAATCCATATTGACTGTCACTCAGAATTGTATGCTTGTCAAGGAATTGGTCTAAACGATTCACAAATAGTTTTTCTAATATTTTTGAGAACTGTGGCAATAATGATATTGGTCTATAATTACTAAATACACTATTGTCACCTTCTTTGAATATGGGTACAATCTTAGCAATCTTCATATTGTCAGGGAATGTTCCAGTTGAAAAGGACAGATTACATATATATGTAAATGGCTCAATAATATGACCCATTATTTCCTTCACCAGTTTCATGTCCATGTCGACCCAGTCTTTTGATCGTTTATCAGAATTTTTTTGACAACATTTATTATTTCCTCCTTATTAGTTTCCTGTAGATAAATACTGTTTTTACAGCTAGTACTAGTAGGGTCTACATTGTTGCTTACTGTTGGTATTTTAGCTGCAAGATTTGGACCCACATCCACAAAATATTGGTTGAATCCATTTGCAATGTCATGATCATTAAAAATATCCTCTTCGTTCTTAACAAAATGTGATGATATACCAAACTTTTAATTGTTGAGATTTCAAGACACTATTCATCACTCGCATTCATCACCTTGAATTGAACGCCTTTTTGATTTATCATGTCCTGGACGACTGAGAATCTTCACCAGCATACTGTGTTGCATTATACAGTATAAGGGTTATGAGCTTCTGTAGTGAGACTGTAGTGATTTATCACTATGGTGGCAAAATATCACCTGAGAGACGAACTGGGGACCCCTATCCGACACCACGTCGGAAGGGACACCGTGTATACGAAAAACGTGCTGTACAAGGAGATGAGCAGTCTCCATTGCAGAAGGCAACTTGGGAAGAGGTACAAAATGGGCTGCTTTAGAAAACCTGTCAATGATTGTGAGAATGGTGGTGTTACCCTCAGAAGGAGGCAGGCCGGTGACGAAATCAAGAGCGATGTGGGACCATGGGCGGCTGGGTGTGGGCAATGGCCGAAGAAGACCTGCAGGGGGTTGGGTACCGGTCTTGTTTCTGGCACATGTGGGACAAGCTGCAACAAAGTCTTTAACATCTTGGGATAAAGTGGGCCACCAGAAATGAGTCTTGGTTAATGATAACATACGTGTAATACCTGGGTGACAAGAGAGCTTGTTCGTATGCACCCATTCAAGTACTTTGGACCTCATGGCGGTGGGAACGAAGAGCGTGCCAGGAGGTCCTGTGCCAGGGTCTGGTTCCAAACGATGGGCATCACGAACCTCCTGGGCAATGGGCCAGGTGAGTGCTCCAATGATGCAAGCCGGGGGTAAGATGTTCTCTTCAACTTCTGGAGCATCTGGAGGAGAGAACTGACGAGACAAAGCATCGGGTTTAACATTTTTAGAACCCGGACGGAAAGTCAATGTGTAATTGAATCTGTTGAAAAACAGTGACCAACGTGCCTGCCGGGATTTAGACGTTTAGCGTCTCTGAGGTAAGTGAGGTTCTTATGGTCAGTCCAAATAAGAAAAGGCAGCTCAGTGCCCTCAAGCCAGTGACGCCATTCCTCTAATGCCAGTTTAACAGCAAGTAGTTCTCTGTTGCCCACGTCATAATTCCGTTCAGCTGGGGACAGACGGCGAGAGAAAAATGCACATGGGTGCACTCTGCTGTCCAAAGGTGATCTCTGTGACAAAACAGCTCCTACCCCAGTGTCTGAAGCGTCTACCTCAAGGATGAACTGACGAGTGCTGTCTGGATGACAGAGGATGGGAGTGGAAGAAAAAAGCTGTTTTAGCTTACCGAAAGCAGAGTTGGCTTCCGGGGTCCATCTGAAATTTCTGTTGATGGATGTGAGTTGTGATAGAGGCGCTGCGATGCGACTGTAGTCCTTGATAAAACGTCTGTAGAAGTTTGCAAAACCCAAGAACCGTTGCAGTTGTTTCCTGGTCTCAGGGACCGGCCACTCCACCACTGCCTTAGTCTTCTCCGGGTCTGCCCTGTAGTGTCCTTCTCCAAAAATAAAACCCAAAAATGCAACAGAAGAAGTGTGAAATGAACATTTTTCACCTTTTACGAAAAGTTGGTTCTCATACAGTCTTTGGAGCACCGTCCGGACATGCGTGACATGTTCATTCTCATTCCTGGAATAAATGAGAATATCGTCCAAGTAAACAAACACAAAATCACCAATAAAGTCTCTCAAAACATCATTAACCAGTGCTTGAAATACTGCAGGGGCATTAGTAAGGCCAAAAGGCATGACAAGATACTCAAAGTGTCCCAAGGGCGTCTTAAAAGCTGTCTTCCATTCATCACCCTCTCTGATACGGACAAGGTGATAAGCATTACGTAGGTCCAATTTGGAGAAGATTGTGGCTGGTTGCAATTGCTCATGGACGGAGTCAAGTAGTGGTAAGGGATATTTGTTCTTTACGGTAATACTGTTCAAACCCCGATAGTCAATACAAGGGCGTAGAGTCTTGTCTTTCTTAGCAACAAAAAAAAACCTGCCCTAGTGGAGAAGTAGATGGACGGATGATACCTGAATCCAAAGACTCCTCGATGTAGGATTTCATGGATCCACGTTCAGGACCCGAGAGGTGATACAAACGGCTAGATGGCAGAGGAGCTCCAGGAAGAAGGTAGATGGCACAGTCATAGGGACGATGGGAAGGAAGAGAGAGAGCCCTCACCTTACTAAACACTGGAGACAGATCATGATACTCAGGTGGAATGTCGGATAGATCAATGTTCTCGGCTTCTTGTTTACTGGTCAAAGGGTTGGAGATGCCTGAGCGAAGGCAATTCTTCAAACACTTGTCACTCCATTTTTCTATCCGACCAAACTCCCAATTGATGTGGGGATTATGGTTCTGCAACCAGGGAAACCCTAAAATCATTTGAGTGTTGGGTGAATCAAACACAAAGAAACTAACAGATTCATGGTGATTACCAGATGTGATTAAATGCAAGTCTTCAGTCTTAAAGCGAATCTGTGCCAAAGTCTCCCCAGTTACTCCAGTAACAGAAACTGGGTCAATGTCCAGAACGGGGAGAGCAAATTCCTAAACCAAATCATGACTGATTAAATTTTGTTCAGCACCAGAGTCAATCAATGCTGACACAGGAAAACGATTTTGTTCGAACTGAATGACAGTGGGTAAAGTTAATCTACGCATGGAATAACAGATGAAGTGCCCACCAATAACTTCCGTTCTATTGGCGGGCGTTTACGTTTCCCAAAAGTGGGCATGAAGCAACATAATGTCCCTCCTTTCCACAATACATGCATAAGTTGGAATTCATACGTCTCATTCTTTCACTTTCTGTCAATTTAGTCCTACCAATCTGCATGGGTTCAGGTCAGGTAATGCTGAGTTCAAGTAGACGGCGGTAGCGAGCTTCGGAACTTGGCACCAAATCTATATTCCCCACCTGATGACGTGGAGAAACCGGAAGTGTTGGGTCTCTGGTAGTTGTAGTCCCGTTCTCGGCGACGTTCCCGGAAGCGTTCGTCAATGGAGATCGACAAATTTATTAGTGCGTCGAAATTAGGAGGTTCATCTCTTGCTGCAATCTGGTCCTTAACATAATCCGAGAGAGAGTTCAGAAATGTACCTTGAAGCGCCCTGTCGTTCCACTCCGTTTGAGCCGCGAGAATGCGGAAGTCCAGAGCGTGTTCGGAGACGGGTCGTCTGCCCTGATGTAATCCCAACAAACGCTTCTCTGCATTGGGTTGTTGCAACGGCCGGTCGAAAATCCTGCGGAACTCGTTCAGAAACTGGTCGAACGACACAAAGTCCAAATCATGGTTGTGGAGGTAAGAAGATGCCCACTGGAGGGCTTTACCTGAAAGCTGACTGTTCAGATAAGTTATTTTAGCGATGTCCGTGGAATAAAGTTGAGGAGCTCCTTTGAAGGCGAGTTTGCACTGTAGGAGGAAACCCTCACACAACTGGGTCTCCTGAGAAGAGTTCAGATGGTTTAACCAGTAACTGTTGAGGAGAAGGAGAGTTATTGCTTGAACTGGTGCTGGGTGAGTTTGAGTCTGAGGTGGCAGCAGGAGCTGTGGGAGGAAAAATAGCAAGTTTCTTCTGTATTGTGTTAACCATACCTCTGAGTACTAGCATGTCAGTTTGGGTCTTATGTAGTTGACTCAATACTTGTTTTAGCATCCCCTCTACTGAAGTCTGGCTTGTGGCCTGCGAGGAAGAAGCTTGTGCGTTCATGGTCTCGTTCTGGGTTTTGTTTTGGCTGAAGCATTAACTGTTATGATCTCAAAAAGGTAACCCAGTTGGTAACGAGACCCAGAACGACACAAGACAAAAAGGTGCAAAAGTAACAGTGTTTATTTATTTACAGTGGGGAATATCTATTTACAAATGTACAAGGGTCCTCTGGATTTCCTGGAAGATGAAAAGAGGACAGTCAGATGGGTTTGATCAGAAAGTTCTTCCAGGGTAATTGCTTTTGTTTGTTTATTGTTTCCTTACGGATGAAAAGAGGAGGATGATTCCAGAGTGTCCTAAAGTCCTTGAGATGGAGTCCCAGAGGGCGAGTGAGGCAGGCAAGTGGCTGGAGGGCAAAGCACGACGAGCAGAGAGCTGGAACCAGGAGAATCCGAGGGCTGAGAACACAACAAGCACAGGGTAAGTTTCTCTCAAATGTACTCACAAACTGGCTAGAAGCATAAATACCATGTGTGGCATAAAATGCTTCAGCGAAGAGTAGAACCCGACTGCAGCCTTAAGTAGAGGTAGAACTCGTCAGGTGGATGACCGTCAGCTGTGGATGATTGGCGGCCATCTTGGGGCTGCAACAGGTGCCACTCTTACAGTTCATTGTTTCACAAAATGATTGATATAGAATTTTTGGTTTACTGAAGAAAACTACGTCTGAAGGCAGGTACGTGCAGGTGATGTTTACTTTTCCAAGCTAGACTGGACAATGTTCTACATTCAGCTTGTTTGCGGGCCTTCGCATTTCCTGATTTTGGGGATTAAGTGAACACTGCGCTTTGCTGAACCGTTTTTCCGGTTGGAACATCATCTAATCCAGCAGAAATAGCCATTGCAATTTACTTAAAGAAAAAAATACTCGACAAAACTTACCGAGCCGGTGTCTGCAGCTAGAGCCAGCTAGAGAGCCTGCCTACATGCGAGGAGAGAGTTCTGGGTCCACCCCGAATGTTATGCCACATGGGAACTATGTATAAAAGTGCTGTAAGGGACATACACCAATGGTACAGAATAGTCCGCAATCTTGATTGTTTTTCCATGTTTTGCTAGAATATGTATTTAATTTGGTTGTGATTTTGCCCCCAGCTCTTTATTTTATTCTTGTTGTACTTTGCTGATAATTAAGTTGTATATTTCCCAGAATTCCTAAACTCCTTAAAAATAGGGAATTCCTATAAACTGAGGGGTGGGGGGATGCCTGACGCTTGGTATAAATCTACATTACAGTACGCACAGCATTGAATGAATTGTTGGAAGCACCAATTTATACATAAATTTAAAATATGGAAATTCTCCAAAAAGCTTGTTCTGCCTGTGACGGACACTGGTGGTTTATTGGCCTTGTCATGTGATACACTTGATGTGTTTGTGCTGCATGAAAGAAGACATTTTGCAATCCTAGCATGCCAAAACTTGTCTCAGTGACTGTGTGTTTGTGTATTGTACTGTTGAAATAGAGCTGCTGAGCTTTGGAGCTAATACACACAGTCTCATTATTTACACTGACACGCACGCGCAAGCGCACACACACATGGGTGAACACACATGCACACACATTTAATAGACTTGTACAGATTCAACTTGCCTGAAAGAAAGAAAAAACAGACAGTGATTACTGTAGTCTGGGCATGTTGAAGTTGAGAAAGTCTATGCACCATTACCATTCTTCTGTGAATGTTTTCAGATTTAAGTGATTTTTGTATTTTTTCCCCAAGTTTCTTTGGAAAATTTTCATTCAACTGCTGCAAAATTAAGATAATACCCTCAGCATTTATGTAACAAGATTTAATTCTGAGATGTCGTTGGATGACAGAGTATTTAAAGGTTCAGTATGTAATTTCTGGAACACGCTGGAACTTAGGAAAATTTTGAACAAAGACACGTTTCTGGTCCCTCCCCCTTAGAGCCATATATGGCTCTGTTACCCCTTGCTCTGCTGAAATTCAAATTCAAGCTCTGTTTTTATTGGCTGATTCAAATTCAAGCTCTGTTTTTATTGGCTGGTTACAAGCTCGGTTTTATTGGCTGGTTAACGGTGGGTCACTGTGGCTTTTTAGAAATGCTTTTAGAGAAGCAAGGGGACAATAGTTTTTTTTCAGAGATTACTTGTCTAAAATCAGTATGTCAGGAGATAGTGACAGAGTGAAGAAATATGTTAAAAATATATTGTTAGAAAAGTTACTTACAGCTCCTTTAAATATTGATCAAAAACAACTTTCACTTGATATCATTCAATCAGTAAAGCATTTCAGGACTCTTCTAATCAGACAATAATATAAAATTTGATCCTTAATGATCCCAATGTGATCATTTACAAAAATAAACTTAAATAGATGACTTGGCTGAAGTTGACTCCTCGTCTTGACTGTGGACCTGAGAAAACCTTGCAGCAGGGAATCTCCTTGTGTCTGATCACACTGCAAGTACAGTAGTCCCTTGCTACTTCACGGTTTGTTTTTCGCAGACTTGCTCTATTGCGATTTTTCATAGTAAAATTGGACATGACACACAACTTGATGGATGAGCCACACGATCGGCATGTCATTTTTATTTAAAATGAATCATTTTAAATTATTTAGCACCTGCTGCACCTTGGTGCAACCCACACTGCAGGAGAAACTTCCGCCTACAGCTCTTCCTCATGCTGTGCTCTTTTATGGATCTTTTCCATAACTTCAGCACGACTTGACTCGGTTCGGTAGGGTTCCAAGCCTTTTTTTCCACTATAAATTTTTCATGGAACCGGACCCTTTTTTAGTCCCTTCTTCTCTGGGGTACCAAGCGGACCGAGCCAACACCAAAACGTGACTTCAGAACACTGTCGGTCAGACTGGTCAGGGACGGAGTCACTGGATCTTTTTAAAATGCTGATCTGCCATTTGCAATTACTTGAGCTCGGAGCAGCGGCTGGAAACTATTTTTAAGATTTTAAAACAATAATGAGTCCGTCATGGTGTGGGGAGGCATTTCTTTGGATGGCCACACAGCCCACCAAATCTAGATCTAATAGAGTGCTGTATGGGTAAATGAGGGCACAGATTGTGTTGTAAAGCACTTTCAGTATCTTGATCAGATAGAAAGGTGCTATATAAGTACAGTCCATTTACCATTCTCCGACTCTTGTTTGATTTTTTCTTCTTTGATTCTTCTTTTTTTTTCTTCTTCACTTTTTGTTATTAGCAGCTGCATAAAGTAGGCATCCAATGTGCAGTTGAAACCAGAAGTTTACACATACAATAAATGCAAACACAATTTCATTTTATTACTGATATTAAAGCAGATAAATCTTTTCTGTTTAAGGTCAATTTGGTTTCACATATTTTTTTATATCCTAAATTCCTCCAAAAATGAACTTTTTTTTTCTTGCTTGAAAGTTTTAAATTTACACAAGTTTTTTTAAATATTTTCTAGCATTCCTTTAAACAGCATTACATGCGTCAAATGTTTTTGGTTTCCTTCCAGAAGCTTCTCACAATAGTTTAATGTCATTTTGTCCCATTCTTCCTGAGAGAACTGGTGGAACTGAGTCAGGGCACTTTGTTAACACAAACCTTTTCTATAAAGTTAAAATCAGAGCACTCCAAAACATTTTGTTTGACTTTGTTTTTATTCAAAAACTTTAGCTGCTGCGACAATCGGTTTGCATAACCAAAGCTTTTCTGTACAAACTGCCGTAAACTGTCACAGGGCAGCTCATCTGTATGCTCTTCATCCTCGTCGGGGTCTTAACCTGACTTGGTTTTCACTGTACAGAGCAGATGGCAGTTGTGTGGGTGAGCCGGTGCTGAGACCAGTGTTGTGAATATGCTGGTATTGGGCTTACGGTATGGGCAGGCATATGTTATGGACAGTGACCACAGGGGCATTTTATTGATTGCATTTTTAATATACAGATATGCTGTCACGAGATCCAGAGTCCCATTGTATTGTCATTCATCCCGGACCATTACCTCATGTTGCAGCATGATGATGCATGGCCACATGTTGGAAGGATCTGTACACAATTCCTGGAGGCTTGAAAACATCCCATTTCTTGAATGGCCAATATACAGTACTCACCAGACATTTGAGCCATTGAGCATGTTTGGGATGCACTGGATCAGCTCGCGTTCAGCAGTCTGACACCTGCAGAGAAGAAACTGTTTCTGAGTCTGGTGGTCTTTCTCTGAATGCTCCTCAGCTGCCTGCTTGAGGGGAGGGGCTGGAGCAGACTGTGTGCAGGATGAGTGGAGTCCTTCATGATGTGGAGTGCCCTACCCCTGCATCATGAAGTGTAGAGGTCTGAGGTGGTGGGATGGCTGCTCCCCACAGTCTTCTTTACAGCCTTAACCACCCTCTGCAGAGCCGTCCTCTCAGCAGCAGTGCAGCTGCCGTGCCACACGGTGGTGCAGAGAACATCTCCACCACACAGCGATAGAAGCTCCTCATGACAGAGCTCCCGAGTCCAGCTCTCCACAGCTTCCTGAGGAAGTAGAGATGCTGGTGGGCCTTCTTGACCAGACAGGAAGTGTTGGATCTCCAGGTGAGGTCACTGGAGGAGTTGACAAATATTCCACAGGCCACAATGCAAAAGGAGATTTTACACTGCATAAGGCAAATGATGGACACGCCAGATATTGACTGCCCCCACCCCCACCCCAATAGAGTAAAACTGCATATTTTGGAGTAGCCTTTTATTGTGGCCAGCCTAAGGCACACCATGCTGTCTAATCAGCTCCTTGATATGCTGCACCTGTGAGGTGGATGGATTATTTCAGCAAAGTGCTCATAAAAAAAAACTTGTGAACAATATTTCATTTGAAAAAGTCCTGTTTTGAGTATAGAAAAGTCTTGGATCTTTTTTCAGCTCATGAACCACAAGTGTTGCATTTATGTTTTTGTTCTGTGTATCAGAGTAGATCAAATTGTATATTTACGGTAGTTTGTAGTTCAATTTAACACTATGCATATGGAAAACAGAAACATAAGTGAACAAGGAGGGGAGTATCTTGTCCACACATGCCTCCTCCCTCCCTTTCTACTCCCTCCTTATCTCTCCTCCTCCTCTGTGCAGCATTACCAGTCGAGGTGGCTGGGAAGAGAGGAGCAAGACACTTACTTAGTCTATTGTTTTACCACCGCATTGTAATCGTCTTAACAATTTGTACTTCTTTGTCACTGGCATTTGTTCAGGAAAAGACATTTTCCTGTTGTGTAGTGAGTCTATTTTAAACACAAGAAGAGGACTACTGGTCTAACTACTATAGTTTTTGCACTTTTTGAATAACATTTGCAGTTTAATGTACACTTTGGCTGCTCTTGTGTTGAATTTTTTTTTAGAAAGGTTACCTTTTTGTAATCTAACTCAAGGGAAACTCAAGAACTGAAGAAGAGGAAGCTCGGAGGATAGTTTGACTACGGTACTGTAGTATGATTTGATTAACAGTGGATTTTGAAAAGGAACATCTTCTGAGCTGCCACGCTTTAGAAGTGAGGAAAAATCAAGAAGTTGCTGGATTTTTGGATGTAATTTATTGACTGGAAGGAAGATATTTGATCAAAGAACCAGACGTCATCTGTTTTTGAAGAAATCATCTAACTTTTTTCGTCAGCTCATCGGGACACCATGGCAGGAATTTATGGATGCTTCAAGAGCCAGAAGTAAGTGTCAGAAAATTAGTTTTACCTATAAATCCTGTTTTCACACCCTACCTGATGGCTCAGTACTGAATTGCTTTAACTGCTTTTGTCAGTCTCTCAGACTTAACTGAGAGGAGTGGATGGTCCTTTGTCCTTTAAAGGTGCTATATGTAACTTTTCTAAAAATATATTTTAACATATTTCTTCACTCTGTCACTATCTCCTGACAGACTGATGTTAGACAAAGTAATCTCTGAAAAAAACTATAGTCCACAGGCTTCTCCAGGTGGTACTAAAAGCATTTCTAAAAACCCACAGTGACCCGCCGTTAACCAGCCAATAAAAACAGAGTTTTGTTCATGAACGAGCTTGTCACGCCCATCTCCCCCTGTCCCAGCCCACAGCGCGCATCCGCGCACATTCTCGTTCAAAGGATTGCAAAGCGATGCAGGACTGTTTTGTATGTGACACAAATGTATTAAATTCCCCTTCTTCATCCCTGATCTAGACTTTTCTTT
>JBBPBX010060722.1:0-14975 GCA_038048925.1 Garcialebias charrua
ATGTGCAGCACTTAGTATTAAAAATAAGTCAATAAACACCAGAATACTCTGGAAAATTTTAGATT
Organism: Garcialebias charrua; assembly: GCA_038048925.1. Classification (NCBI taxonomy): domain Eukaryota; kingdom Metazoa; phylum Chordata; class Actinopteri; order Cyprinodontiformes; family Rivulidae; genus Garcialebias; species Garcialebias charrua. Next base: position 66 of record JBBPBX010060722.1, read on the forward strand.
TAGAAAATTTGGCAAGGTGTACATAGTACAGTAGTCCCTTATTTATTGTGGAGTTTAGGGACTACGCCCCCCGTGATAAGTGAAAAACCAAGAAGTAGGGATAGAGCAGTCCAAGTTCAAGTAAACTTTACTGCATAGGCGTTGCAACCATTATATGTGAAGGGGACATGTCCCCCCCACATTCAAAAAAATTTCATTTGGACAGTGGGTATGATGGTAGAAGGATGTTAGAAACGCAGCTGCCAGGAAAACAAAAACAAAGAGGAGATATATGGCTGCAGTTGGAGAGGACATGGAGGTAGGTGGAGTGAGGACAGAGAGAGATGGAGGAGGATGATTCGCTGTGGAAAACCCTGAAGAGGGAAAGCCAAAAAGAAAAAGAATGATTACTAAAGAGCATGTGAAGCGGGCGCTGTACCGGTCTGTCGTGGTGAAGAGAGAGCTGAGTCAAAAGGCAAAGCTCTCAATTTACCGATCGATCTACGTTCCCACCCTCATCTATGGTCATGAGCTTTGGGTTATGACCGAAAGAACAAGATCTCGGATACAAGCGGCTGAAATGAGTTTTCTCCGCAGGGTGTCTGGACTCTCCCTTAGAGATAGGGTGAGAAGCTCAGTCATCCGGGAGGGACTCGGAGTAGAGCCGCTGCTTCTCCACATCGAGAGGAGCCAGTTGAGGTGGCTCGGGCATCTGGTTAGGATGCCTCCTGGACGCCTCCCTGGTGAGGTGTTCCGGGCATGTCCCACCGGGAGGAGACCCAGAGGAAGACCCAGGACGCGCTGGAGGGACTATGTTTCTCGGCTGGCCTGGGAACGCCTTGGGATTCCCCCGGAGGAGCTGCTCCAAGTGGCTGGGGAGAGGGAAGTCTGGGCCTCCCTACTTAGGCTGCTACCCCCGCGACCCGACCCCGGATAAGCGGAAGAAGATGGATGGATGGATGGACTAAAGAGCATGGTCTTTGCACGGTGCTCTTTATCTTCTGTTGGGATTTTTGCTTTTATTTTATATTTAGAAAAAATAAGCTTATTACTCGGTAAAATGGTTAAAAGTTCTCTAAGTTGTGTGAGATCAAGCCATCTTTTACTGCAATAACAGAAAGTTTCATAAAACTAGCATTTCTCAGTGTGGCGCAGTATCGTATTCTGGAACCTGTATCTCATCTTTGAAGACTGTAAGGTAACCCCCCCCCCCACACACACACACACACACACACTGCAGCTTCACTTTAACATTCACAACCAGCAAACATATACTGTATTACTTGCACACTGTTAAGCTCAGTCTGCAGGAAACATTTCCTTCTCCTTAGTTCTGGCTTTTAAAAGTCAGTTTATTGCTGCTCATCTGAGGCAATTCTCAACTTCAGTGACCCAATTTAAAATGTTTATAGCTCAGATTTATGCTTTGTGTACCGGTGTGTGTTTCATGAACTTGACGCAGACTAACATCCCTAAAAAAATCTTGTTAGACTAAAACCCTCGTCCAAGAGACTGGAAGTGGTCACAACCTTGTCAGCTTTGCAGGTTTTTAAAAAAAGAAAACGGTAAACCTTACGTTAATGCAAGTGGGAAAATGTGAGTGAAATAGCCGCATAGGCAGAAAACACTTCTCCTTCACTTTGGTAATAGCTGCTGTTTTAAATGTGCTTCATGAATAAAGTTGACTTGACTTCATTTATATATTTCCCACTTTACAGATAATGAATGAATCAGGAGAGTTATACATAAAACGAGCAATGAAATGAGCTGAAGTTGGATTTTCCTTTTCTGGGTGAGAGCCAGCGATCTTTTCTGACCCCTCTCAGATCATTTATTTGCTGCTTTACTGGAGTTTTGCCTTGACTTATCTCTTTATGTCCAAGAATAATAAATAAATAAAAACACACGTTCACTTTTTTGCTGCATATGTGAAATACCGGTAATGAGTTCTTCCCCTAAAAGGTTTGGTTCAAAAGGGAAGATTCGCTGTAAAATGATTGGTGGTAATTCAGTGTTTTTACTTCAGACCATCAGATGAATAATGTAAAATGGAGAAATGATTTTAGTAGAACAACAAACTGCAGATAAATAAATCTTATACATATATCTAATCTGATAATCAAATGTGTTTTTACTCAAATGTCTTACCTAACGTCTTTATCTGTCACTACCCATTTATCTGCTCCAAATAAACTGTTCTTCTGATCCATGATGAGGTTCCTGCACGTCTCCACTTGGATTTTTAACCTTTCTCTGTGAAAATGTCTGCCTTTACAGTTTGAAGACATTTATGTTTTAAACTGGTCTTTACTTCCCTCCGAGTTTGGATACGATGCAGGTTCTACGTTTATGCTGTTCGTTTTGTTAGAAAGTCAAGCCTCCAAGATTTTAATGGGACAGTCCAGAATCTTAATGCAGAATTTTTGTCATCATTGTGTTTACTACTTATTTTATTTTATTCAACCTTTATTTACACAGGTTAGTCTCACTGAGTTACGAGGACTCATTTTCAAAAGAGACCTGTTTTAGACAGACAACATTTAGAGTAGAGACAATATACAACAATAAAAAGCAATTTAAAATAAAAATAAAGCAGCGTGGTCCTGTTAGCAGCATGGTCCTGTTAGCAGCATGGTTCTGGTAGCAGCACTGTTAGCAGCATGGTCCTGTTAGCAGCATGGTTCTGGTAGCAGCACTGTTAGCAGCATGGTCCTGTTAGCAGCATGGTTCTGGTAGCAGCACTGTTAGCAGCATGGTCCTGTTAGCAGCATGGTTCTGTTAGCAGCATGGTCCTGTTAGCAGCATGGTCCTGTTAGCAGCATGGTCCTGTTAGCAGCATGGTCCTGTTAGCAGCATGGTTCTGTTAGCAGCATGGTCCTGTTAGCAGCATGGTTCTGTTAGCAGCATGGTTCTGTTAGCAGCATGGTTCTGTTAGCAGCATGGTCCTGTTAGCAGCATGGTTCTGTTAGCAGCATGGTCCTGTTAGCAGCATGGTCCTGTTAGCAGCATGGTTCTGTTAGCAGCATGGTCCTGTTAGCAGCATGGTCTGTTAGCAGCATGGTCCTGTTAGCAGCATGGTCCTGTTAGCAGCATGGTTCTGTTAGCAACATGGTCCTGTTAGCAACATGGTCCTATCAGCAGCATGTTTCTGTTAGCAACATGGTCCTATCAGCAGCATGTTTCTGTTAGCAACATGGTCCTATCAGCAGCATGGTCCTATCAGCAGCATGGTCCTGTTAGCAACATGGTCCTATCAGCAGCATGGTCCTGTTAGTAACATGGTCCTATCAGCAGCATGGTCCTGTTAGCCGCATGGTTCTGTCAGCAGCATGGTTCTGTTAGCAGCATGGTCCCATCAGTAGCATGGTCCTGTTAGCAGCATGGTCCTATCAGCAGCATGGTTCTGTTAGCAACATGGTCCTATCAGCAGCATGGTCCTGTTAGAACATGGTCCTATCAGCAGCATGGTCCTGTTAGCAGCGTGGTTCTGTTAGCAACATGGTCCTATCAGCAGCATGGTCCTATCAGCAGCATGGTCCTGTTAACAACATGGTCATGTTAGCAGCATGGTTCTGTTAGCAGCATGGTCCTATTAGCAGCATGGTTCTGTCAGCAGAATGGTCCTGTTAGCAGCATGGCCCTGTTAGCAGCATAGTTCTGTTAACAGCATGGTTCTATTAGCATCATGGTCCTGTTAGCAGCATGGTTCTGTTAGCAGCATGGTTCTGTTAGCAGCATGGTTCTGTTAGCAGCATGGTTCTGTTAGCAGCATGGTCCTGTTAGCAGCATGGTTCTGTTAGCAGCATGGTTCTGTTAGCAGCATGGTTCTGTTAGCAGCATGGTTCTGTTAGCAGCATGGTTCTGTTAGCAGCATGGTCCTGTTAGCAGCATGGTCCTGTTAGCAGCATGGTTCTGTTAGCAGCATGGTTCTGTTAGCAGCATGGTTCTGTTAGCAGCATGGTTCTGTTAGCAGCATGGTTCTGTTAGCAGCATGGTCCTGTTAGCAGCATGGTTCTGTTAGCAGCATGGTTCTGTTAGCAGCATGGTTCTGTTAGCAGCATGGTTCTGTTAGCAGCATGGTTCTGTTAGCAGCATGGTTCTGTTAGCAGCATGGTTCTGTTAGCAGCATGGTTCTGTTAGCAGCATGGTCCTGTTAGCAGCATGGTTCTGTTAGCAGCATGGTTCTGTTAGCAGCATGGTCCTGTTAGCAGCATGGTTCTGTTAGCAGCATGGTTCTGTTAGCAGCATGGTCCTGTTAGCAGCATGGTTCTGTTAGCAGCATGGTTCTGTTAGCAGCATGGTTCTGTTAGCAGCATGGTTCTGTTAGCAGCATGGTTCTGTTAGCAGCATGGTCCTGTTAGCAGCATGGTGTCCTGTTAGCAGCATGGTTCTGTTAGCAGCATGGTTCTGTTAGCAGCATGGTCCTGTTAGCAGCATGGTCCTGTTAGCAGCATGGTTCTGTTAGCAGCATGGTTCTGTTAGCAGCATGGTTCTGTTAGCAGCATGGTTCTGTTAGCAGCATGGTCCTGTTAGCAGCATGGTTCTGTTAGCAGCATGGTTCTGTTAGCAGCATGGTTCTGTTAGCAGCATGGTTCTGTTAGCAGCATGGTCCTGTTAGCAGCATGGTTCTGTTAGCAGCATGGTTCTGTTAGCAGCATGGTTCTGTTAGCAGCATGGTTCTGTTAGCAGCATGGTTCTGTTAGCAGCATGGTTCTGTTAGCAGCATGGTTCTGTTAGCAGCATGGTTCTGTTAGCAGCATGGTTCTGTTAGCAGCATGGTTCTGTTAGCAGCATGGTCCTGTTAGCAGCATGGTTCTGTTAGCAGCATGGTTCTGTTAGCAGCATGGTTCTGTTAGCAGCATGGTTCTGTTAGCAGCATGGTTCTGTTAGCAGCATGGTTCTGTTAGCAGCATGGTCCTGTTAGCAGCATGGTTCTGTTAGCAGCATGGTTCTGTTAGCAGCATGGTTCTGTTAGCAGCATGGTTCTTAGCAGCATGGTCCTGTTAGCAGCATGGTTCTGTTAGCAGCATGGTTCTGTTAGCAGCATGGTTCTGTTAGCAGCATGGTTCTGTTAGCAGCATGGTTCTGTTAGCAGCATGGTCTGTTAGCAGCATGGTTCTGTTAGCAGCATGGTTCTGTTAGCAGCATGGTTCTGTTAGCAGCATGGTTCTGTTAGCAGCATGGTTCTGTTAGCAGCATGGTTCTGTTAGCAGCATGGTTCTGTTAGCAGCATGGTCCTGTTAGCAGCATGGTTCTGTTAGCAGCATGGTTCTGTTAGCAGCATGGTTCTGTTAGCAGCATGGTTCTGTTAGCAGCATGGTTCTGTTAGCAGCATGGTCTGTTAGCAGCATGGTCCTGTTAGCAGCATGGTTCTGTTAGCAGCATGGTTCTGTTAGCAGCATGGTCCTGTTAGCAGCATGGTTCTGTTAGCAGCATGGTTCTGTTAGCAGCATGGTCCTGTTAGCAGCATGGTTCTGTTAGCAGCATGGTTCTGTTAGCAGCATGGTTCTGTTAGCAGCATGGTCCTGTTAGCAGCATGGTTCTGTTAGCAGCATGGTTCTGTTAGCAGCATGGTTCTGTTAGCAGCATGGTTCTGTTAGCAGCATGGTTCTGTTAGCAGCATGGTTCTGTTAGCAGCATGGTCCTGTTAGCAGCATGGTTCTGTTAGCAGCATGGTTCTGTTAGCAGCATGGTTCTGTTAGCAGCATGGTTCTGTTAGCAGCATGGTTCTGTTAGCAGCATGGTTCTGTTAGCAGCATGGTTCTGTTAGCAGCATGGTTCTGTTAGCAGCATGGTTCTGTTAGCAGCATGGTTCTGTTAGCAGCATGGTTCTGTTAGCAGCATGGTTCTGTTAGCAGCATGGTTCTGTTAGCAGCATGGTTCTGTTAGCAGCATGGTTCTGTTAGCAGCATGGTTCTGTTAGCAGCATGGTTCTGTTAGCAGCATGGTTCTGTTAGCAGCATGGTTCTGTTAGCAGCATGGTCCTGTTAGCAGCATGGTTCTGTTAGCAGCATGGTTCTGTTAGCAGCATGGTCCTGTTAGCAGCATGGTTCTGTTAGCAGCATGGTTCTGTTAGCAGCATGGTTCTGTTAGCAGCATGGTTCTGTTAGCAGCATGGTCCTGTTAGCAGCATGGTTCTGTTAGCAGCATGGTTCTGTTAGCAGCATGGTCCTGTTAGCAGCATGGTCCTGTTAGCAGCATGGTCCTGTTAGCAGCATGGTCCTATTAGCAGCATGGTCCTGTTAGCAGCATAGTTCTGTTAGCAGCATAGTTCTGTAAGCAGCATGGTCCTATTAGCAGCATGGTCCTGTTAGCAGCATAGTTCTGTTAGCAGCATAGTTCTGTAAGCAGCATGGTCCAATCCACAATATTCCTGAAGGTGGCACTGTATTTGCGATTATGGGACTTACTTCCGTTTTGACCCCGGAAGTAGAATTTCTGCATTGGCTCCTCGTTGTTTACTTGTTTATCTGTGCGCATCGTAGAAGTTCTGTTAAAGTTCTGTTTTCTGTTATTTTGAGCTAATATTGTCACGAAGATGTCTTGAGGAGCTCGGGTACCTGTTGCGCTGTTCGTGGCTGTAAGAATAATCAGACGAAGCTGAATTTGTGGCTGCAACTAGTGTGTGTTGAACATGCTCCGAAAACAAAAACCTGCATCCTTCTTTGTGGCTGGGCTACGAGAAACCACCTGAAAAAAGACTCTGTATCCTCCAGAGGAACGAGAACACCAGGTATGATTTAAGAGACAGCTTTTAGTTTAATGATTTTATGTAGTCAGTGATTAAATGATACTAATATTTTCGTGCATAACTGGCAAATAAACACACGCACCTATATACTGTATGTATGCTGTCTGTGTATATTTATTTATACTGTATATATAATATAGGTGTCTGTTGTGTTTATTTATATATATATATATATAATATAGGTGTGTGTGTGTGTGTGCGTGGGTTTCTTTTATATATAATCTAGGTGTGTTTGTGTGTGTTCATAAATGAACCCTAATGTTTGTATACTGTACTTTTCTTTTCCTCCTTTCTGTTATATTTCTGCATAAGGTGAGTTCCAGGGATGGATGGATGATGCTCCAGTTGGTCCAGGGATGGATGGATGAAGCTCCAGTTGGTCCAGGGATGGATGACACTCCAGTTGGTCCAGGGATGGATGAAGCTCCAGTTGGTCCAGGGATGGATGAAGCTCCAGTTGGTCCAGGAGATGGATGACGCTCCAGTTGGTCCAGAAGTTTGTGTGCAGTTATGTACCACAGCAACAAATGAGTGAAAATATAATTTCTATAAATAAATCTGCGTTTGAAGTGCATTTGGTGTTGCTGTGTTTCACCTTCTTTATTTCAATAAGATACGTTGTTTAATGTCTAATGAGAAGTTCTACTGCAAATAAAAAAACTAGATGTGATTGTTTTTTTGGCAACTTACCAGTTTAGTTTTTTATTGACAAGTACAAAACTTAAAAACATGCATGTTGCTGTGGTTCCTCCTCCAGGAGGAGATTGATAAGAATAAAAGCTATAATTATAAATTTTAGGCTGATTGGTAACTCTAAATTGACTCTGGGTGTGAGTGAGACAGGTCCCTCTTGTAAATGAGTCCCCGTGGCTCAACGAGGCAAGCCTGTATAAATAAAGGTTGAATGAATGAATGAATGAATAAACTAAAAACATTTGAAACTGAATACAATATGAGAACTGTGGGTGATTTGATGTCTTTTAATGAAAATGATTGGCTGCAGAATAAATACCAGAATAAATACCAGGTCAAATACACTCTTCAACAAGAAATGATGGGCAGTTTCTGATTTTAAACAAACTGGAACAGATTCCTAATCATGTGGGACCACTGGACGACCACTGGACGACCACTGGACGACTGGAGCAAGCAGCAAACCCCTCCGGAATCCAAGACGATGGAACTTGGCCCTTCACTCGTCTGTACCTTAAAAAAAGAATAAAACTGTCATGTTTGCATCACAAAGTCTAAAATAAGACCAAGTTTGCTACTCAAAGTAGAAAGAATAAATACAGTTGCTCCTACATTTTTTACTCATTCACAAAGATATACTGTAATGTTCAATTTTATATTGATTTCAGTAATTTTATCTTAGATTTACTTTAATATTTTTGAATTATTGTGCCAGGTGCTTGTGTCATTACTTGTTCTTCTGCTCCTGCGTCTCAGAGTAAGTGTGTCTGTCAACTTCAGCGTGGGAGACCAGTCTGTGACTTGTGTGCAGGCCTTCCTGAAAATATAAATATTTCAATAGAACAAATGTAGTAATAACCAAAAGATGAACTTGTGTTATGGAATATTTTCTGTACAAACAGCATCCCACTGCTTTATTCACATGAGAGTAACAGGGACCTACAATCAAAACAGTACTACAGTACAGTGTATGTGCAGTATGTATGTATATACTGTATATATAGTGTGCATACAGTATACACATACACACAGCATATGTATGTACTGCAAATGTATTACACACACATGTAGTTATATTATTTATCCACAGATTTGTTTAGTAAATACTTTAACAGATGCTAACGCTACATGCTAAGCTAACCACAGCTAGTAGACAATGCTAAATCATGAAGAAAAAAACAACAACAGCTCCAACACAGAGAAAATTATACTCTCACATTGTTCTGAAATTGTTTCACAAAATGATTTATGTAGAATATTTTGTTTACCGGAGAAAACGTGATCTGAACACGACGTCTTCGGGAGCAGATCAGGCAGAGGAGGGGCAGCTGTCAGCTCCTCCGATGGAGATAAATCCTTCACGTTTACTTATTTTTGGGATGAAGTGAAAACTGCACTTTGAACAAACGTCTACCCGACAGCAACACCCACTAACCCAACACGAAGTAACCATTGCAATTAATTAGAAATAAACAAAACAAAAAAACAAAAGTGAAAAATACAGCCAGTAGACTGGGCTTTAACTGCTGCTCTCACTTCAGGCGGAAGTCGTTCCCATAATTCGCGCAAGGCATCATGGGGCGTAGGAATATTGTGGATTAGCAGCATGGTCCTGTCAGCAGCATGGTCTTGTTAGCAGCATGGTTCTGTTAGCAGCATGGTCTTGTTTGCAGTCTAGTCTTGTAAGCAGCATGGTCCTGTTTGCAGTGTAGTTCTGTTAGCAGTGTAGTTCTGTTAGCAGTGTAGTTCTGTTAGCAGTGTAGTTCTGTTAGCAATGTGGTTTTGTTAGCAGAGTGGTCCTGTAAGCAGTATGGTCCTGTTAGCAGAACGATCCAGCAGTGTACAGTACACCTGTAAGCAGCATGATTTATCACATTCTTGCCTGGATCACTTGCTGACAAAACCAAGTCACACCAGTTTGGACAGTGGTCCTGAATGCTAATTATCCCTCCCTTCTTTTGCTTTACAGTATGATCTAAATCTTTTCCCGTTATAACCGCAGAATAAATTACTAGAAGTTTAGCTGTTCTGCCCATGTTAAACTTTACTGTTTCTAACAGAGTCTCTGTGTCACAGAGAAGTTGGAGTCCTCACAGTTGACGGTGATCCTCAGAGCTTGCATGGCAGTGAGTTTATGGAGAATGTTTCACTGAGAGTGCAGCAGACAGAAGCTGTAGCACTGCACTAAAGCAGGTTCAGCAGATTGTTTTCAAAACTGAGCCTTTTAATCAAATTAATTAATTTAATAGGGTATATACAGTACCTCTGCTCTCGTTTAGTTATGAAAACCATTTTTGAGCCAAATCTCAATTCATAGAGTTACCAGGTTAGCAGGTTGGCTATCAATTAATTAATGTTTATTTTTATTTTTTAAACTTTATTTATTTAACCAGTCAATTGTGTTTGCAAAGGAGGCCTGGGCCTGAAGACAGTCTCACATGCAAGTTTTTATTTATTTATTTGAAGTTGCAAAGAGTAGTCGTTAAATTATTCCACTGTGAAAAAAAAATACTGCTTTAAGATGCAGGGTTTCAGACTGGTTGGATCTGGTTTCAGGGTTCAGCTCAGCGTCCTGTTTCTCACTGCAGACAGATGGAACGCTTCTAGGTTCAAACTGGACGTCCGCCATGTTCACGTTTAAACATCGTCACTCTTTCAGCCTCAGATCCATCAGCTGTCGCTCAAAATCAGCTAAAGTTTGGTGAACGCTCCAAAGAGGAGCAGAGAGGAAGAACAAAAGCTGCTTCCTCAAACATTTCCAGACATTTAATGCAACGTTTTATACTGTAGTTGTGAAGTGGGGTTGTGTGGCGAGGTTGTAAACGCGTAACATCTTACCTGTTGTAGATGATACGTTTTGAACAGCTCAGTTTAGCGCCGTCAGTTGTTGACCGGGGTGGAGAGTTAGGATTTGTGAGAGAAGTGGAGTACTACATCTGTAGCATCTTAGCCAGCGTGTCTGTATTGCACACCGCTAGCTTATTGAATCAAGTGTTTACTTATGTAGGTAAATATAGATGTTTAACACCCCGTTAAAGAATGTCAATAACCAATGCTTCTGACACCAATGGAACAACCCAGCATGTTTTTATCAAGCACACTTATCCTTGCCCAACACAAGGAGAGATGGGCGATAGTGTAAATGCCTGTGTGCGTGAATGAATGAAACTCAATGAAACGTTCAGGAATTGGACATACCGTATTTTTCGGAGTATAAGTCGCACCAGAGTATAGGTTGCACCATCCAATTATTGCCAAAGAATTGGAAAAATCCATATATAGGTCGCACCCGAGTATAGGTCGCACCTACGTCAAAATGTGGACCGTGTTTAGCTCTGCTGCAAATGTCTCTTCCACAGGAGCGCACAGCAAGGCTTTTAAGAAGATCAACACTTAAAAACAATTAATTGTTTGATAAAAAATTATAGCAAATACGTGTCTGAGCGGAACTTTTCTTTAATAAATGAATAATTTCATTGAAGTTATTCCACTGTGAAAAAAATACTGCTTTAAGATGCTTAAGTGTCATAAACCGTTTCCTTTTGCCAAAACTGATGAAATGCCAATAAATAATATAATTATTTTATTCAGTTGCCTGGCAGCACGGTGGCACAACTGGTAGAGCTGCTGCTTCTCAGCGATAAGGTTGTCGGTTCAAATAAATAAATACTTTTTTTTTAGCAGGATAAACACCTAAAAATATATATTATTATTACATTATTGTAAGAGTGTGTCTCAGATTAATTTTTGTTAATAAATGATTACAAATCAGCTTATTTTATGAAAAGCCATATATAGGTCGCACCTGAATATAGGTCGCAGGCCATGAAAAAATGATAAAAAGGTGCGACCTATACTCCGAAAAATACGGTACATGTTTCATTGATTAATTTTTAGAGCCAATTTAAATAAAAAATGGCTTCCACAGCTATTGAACTACAACAAACATATAAACAGCTGCTATTCAGTCAATTTTACAGGTTTCGAGCTAAAATGTAGTGCACTGAAAGTAATCTGTAACCTGAGCGCTAACAGATTGTGTGACATCTTTGTTCAAAACTTTGGCACACAAGGCATTGTTTAAAGGAATTATTTTGTTATGATTAAAATTCCTTCTTATTATAACACATAATACTTAACATCTTTGTTTTATATACAGTAGTGCCAAAGACAGACACTTTGTCACAGGTACCTACAACAAACATTTTGTGGTTCTTGTTCATAACTGAATTCTTCTCTGTCATCCATTTCTCCTCTGCTTGCTGCTTCTTCTTCACATTACAAAGTAATAAAGCTGTTCTGACCTTTTATTGCATCATCTCTAATGGTTTGTTGTGAGTACAAATTAAATGACCAGCTCTGCGAGCTGAAGCCTGAATCCTCAGACCAAACTGTAGCAGGGCTTTCAGCACGAGTGACGGGTTGCTTAGATGGAGCACAACCCAGGAGATCGTCATTAGCACATGTGGACACACACAACCAACACTCGTGCACTCATACAAAACAGCAGCTAGCATAAAAGAGCAAAAAAGATAACCCATCGTGCAACATGTACACACACTCACACACGCACAACAGATTTTATTTCACTGCCTCTGGTTTGGACTCTGTGTTCCCTGCAGGTTCTCTCTGTGTGTGTGTGTGTGTGCATGCACACAAGTGCACTATTGATGCAACTGTGCGGCGGGGAGCGGTGATGCAGATCAAAGATGTGATGAGGGAACATGGTGGCCACCTACAGCACCCAGTGACAGAGGGATGCTGAAAGAGATCCAGGGAGTGGGTCTGCTCTGTGGGCGCTCAGCTCAGGACCGGCTCCATGTGTCCTCCCATCCTCTCTGCTCACCCTTCGCCGTCTTATGTGAGGTTGCGTCACGAGTACTCAGATCAAAATTAACAGATTGCAGAGAGTCATGCAGGATAAGAAGAGGAGGAGAGGGGGAAGCGGGGGATCCGAGTTTCCATGACGACTGCACAGGACTCCTGCTTGATGAATGAATGAGTGTGTGCACCTCCGTGTGGAGCTGCGTGTGTTCATTTGAGGCTTTCACAGAAAAGAACTGAACAAGTGTGTGTGTGTGTGACATTATAACAAGTTCTCACACAGTGCACGCACACACACACACACACACACCATGCTGTGCAGCATATTGTTTGTCACTAGTCACTCTTACAGACAACAACAACAAAAGGTGCAAATGGAAAACTTACTGCTCAGCCCTGACACCAAGACCCTTTTCACCTAAAGTTCATTTTGTGTTATGTTTGGATGTAGACTCTCCAACAGGTTTGTAGAACAACACCTAAAAAGAGGTGTCTGTTATGTAGCACTTACTCGTCTTTGTATATAAAATACATAGAATCACACTTCAGTTTTCAAGGAATCAAGGTTCTTTATTGTCACTCGCATCACATATGAGGTGGAACAAAACTATGTACACCGGGTCAGTTACATCCAACAGAAATGCAAACTGTAAAGAAAAACAGTAGTAAGATCTAAGATATGAACTAAGAAAATATGCTAAACTAAGAACACTAACAGTACGGAATCAACACGCTGAACAACAGCAGCACGAACATGAGTCTGTGTGAGCAGATGAAGACGAATGAACACAGCAACATGAAATAAATCAGCAGCAACATGAAACAGATCAGCAGCACAGATCAACAATCAAGTGGCGTTACAGTGATTTTTCACAGTGATGGGTTTTGTTGCACGTTTCCAGTCTGAAAACACCCACACCTGTAAACCTATTAAACATAACCATATGACTACTAGGTAAAGTTAATAACACTCCTTGTTTTGTTGCAATAAGACGTTCCTCTATAAAAACATGCTTAAATATTTTAGGTCAAGGCAGTGGTTAATTTGAGCCGGATCCTGCTGGAACAAGATCCGGGAACGCCCTTATTTTCACTGTGCGCGTTCCGGCAACTGTTCGGTCGGATCTGGCAGCTCAAATCTCCGCCCATAAAAGTCCAGAGTCATTGCGCATTTTTATTTTGATTGTTTTTTTTTTAAAATACAACAAGAGGAGACGTCCATGTCTGTGGAGTGGATGTAACTACTGCAGCAGGCGCACCAGCTCACGCACACGCTGCTGCCAGCAGAGACGCTGACCGCACGTCCTGCGGGGATGGAGCGTCTTCATCCACCTTCAGATGTGTCTCAGAATCCAAACCAGCACACACGTAGCACTAACCACTCATTGTATTTACTGGAATTTTTGATGGGGTGTCAGCTTCACCTCGCTCAGCTGTGCACCCTGCAGACAGTGCACGTCCAGACCGAACGCGATTTCAACGGCAAACAAGCTCAACACGCACGCAAGTGGACGCACTTTGTGTCCAGACCAAAAAGCCAGAAGCGAAACTACCCAGAAAACTGCTGCGCAGGGTTGCCAGATAAAAATTAATTAATCATCTAGTACTGTTGCTTATTTTTTATTTTTTTTAACCCAAACTGTCATATTTGCTGCGTGAGGGTCTGATAAGATTAATAATGTGTTGAGTTTAGTGAACATTTGCACTGAAAAGGGGTAAAAATAAATAAATAAATAAATAAAATTCATGTTTATCTGGCAACCCTGCTGCTGCGGGGGTGTGGGGGAGGAGCTTACCGGTGTACCGAGTCGTCAATGCACTCCGCGAGGTGAGGAGCTCTTTATTTCTGTCTCTGTGGAGCAGACTTGACTGGTTGTGAAGGAATTGTCGCGAACACACAGCTACAATGAGTTTCTCTTCCATATTCCATGACTCCGCGGGTTTTTTCTGTGTTCCACAAACAATACGTCACATGCGCAATGGTTTCCGCGTCACTGGTTTCCGCGTCACATAGGGACTCTCCCCCTGACCCCCTCTCTTCTCCCCCGACTCTCCCTGATTGGTTGACACACCAACCAATCGGGTAGAGTTTGAGCGGCGTTTGAAAGTTGAACGGCGAAATCTTCAGCATGTTGGAGGCGTGCTTTGGAGGTTGACGCGGGTTCACGTGCACGGAAATCGCTCTCCAGCACGCTCAACACGCACGCGACGTGACGCAAGACGCCAGGAGGCGCCTGGAGGTGCGTCCACCATTGACTTTGCATGTAAACTGGACGCTGCTGCAGTAGAAAACACATTCGGTCTGGATTCACACGCTTTACGCACAGGAGCGTCTCCAGACAGCTCTGCAGAGCGCGCACAACTTCTAATGTGTCAGAACTCCTGCATACATTTCAAAGATAATATGTAAAAAAAAACTTAAGAGTAAAAAAACAACAACTAAGAGTGAAATGTTTGATGTGTACTGTATTATTCACATTACTTCATGTTCACGTTTCAAAATTAGTCAACATAACAGGATCAAAATGTCAAAATAGACCGTCCAATTTATTATCTAAAATAAATGGATGGATGGATTGTCAGTTGGACAACAGAGAATTGAAACACCTGAAGGCAGTGGTAACAGAGATTGGAGCAGAACAACAGACACAGGACTGAATTCA
>JBBPBX010060723.1:0-21349 GCA_038048925.1 Garcialebias charrua
CAGCATCTTGCCATGGGGATATTTTTCAGCAGCAGGAACTGGAAGACTACTGGTAGTCAGGCTAGAGAGAAAGATGAATGGAGCAATGAGACATCCTGGAGGAAAACCTGCTCCAGAGCACTCCTGACCTTAGATGGGGCGACAACTCATTTTTCATCAGGACAACGACCCAAAGCACATGGACAAGATCTCAAAGAAGTGGCTTCAGGACCACTCTGTGAAGGTCCTGGAGGGGCCAAGTCAGAGTCCAGACTTTAATCAGATTGAATATCTCTGGAGATATCTGAATATGTGGGCTCCTCATCCTCATCATCATCAACAACAAAAACCCATCAGTTCCTCCTCAGTTTCATAACAACTTACCACATTTTGAAAATTCAGAAGCAAATTAGTCATGGAGTTCCACAAGGCTCTATGCTTAGATCCATACTTTTTTTCAAATCCCATATGCTTCTTTTTAGTAAAAATCAACAGCATGGCTCTTGCATTCGTTTTCCTGACATTTGCCACATAATTTATTAATCTGCATTAAATTAATTTGGAAGTTGCCATTGTGCAATAAATTTGGGTACTATTCTGATGTAAACACTTTAAGCTAAAAATCTTGCATATCATTACAGAAGCTTCAGGATGCAAAGGCCAAAAGTGATGGACCATTTTCCCACTCGTCATTCAATAGCTCTTCAAACGATAGAAGAGCGGGAAAGACGTACCGGTATTTTATGAATCAAGCACAGCCGCTGAAGCTGAACCTGTAATAACTCCTTTTGATCAACAGTCCAGAAGCGTTTTATGAGGTGAAACCTGCATCTGTGTGCTAATGTTTTCACTTTTGCCCAAACTTCCTCTGTATCTAAGAAACCACAATATTTTCAGTTATGTAGAGATATTGTTGTGCAACTTTAGCAGAATTTAAAAAAAAAAAAAAAGAGGAAGGAACTCGAGAATGTGCAAGGACGATGCGTTTGCACATCTACAGAAACACAAACAACACACAACCCCTGCTGGGAGATACTTCCTCCCTGTTCTATTTCCATCTGCCACTGTGATACAGCAGAAAACACAAGCAGGAGACTGAGAGAGAAACGAGTGCCGAGACAGTCATGGCTCTCAACGTAAACACAGTTTGGAGAAGTGGAGCAAAGGAAATGAAGAAACGCTCAGAAGACAGAAGGCAGCAGAGAGGAAACGGCTCAGATGAGGGGAAAATAAAAGCAAAGCAGAACGTTTTATTCAAGAGACAGCAGAGATCCTTTAAAGCAGAAAGAGCAGGACTGGAATAGTTTGACCTTATTTGGAGCTTTTCCTAACACCCTCCAACCCCAAAATCACCCCCTTGCTTTCCTAACTCCATGCCATGAGCAGAGTTGTATTAACATGTGAACACACATACAATGTTGGTCCATTCTGCTTGTGGTTTGCTGCAGGATGCAACAGTGTGTGGGCAAAAATAAAAAGCAAACATGACCCCGAGGACGACGGAAACACAACTCACCAGCTCCCATTGAAACAGCGACACGAGCAAACAGACGTGCAAGAATGCAAAAGCAAACAAGAGACTGACGACTCAGGTGAAGTGTCACTTTTGGAAAATAAATCACCCATTTCTTATATTTTACCCCTCCCCTTTTCCCCGCATTTATTAGAGCATGTTTTATATACTGTATGTACAAGTTTATTGGAAATTTAATTTAAAAAAAAAATTAAATTGCAAAGTTACAAGGCTGTCCTCCTCCCTGATCGTTACGCATACTTGGGTAAACACAAACGGTGGCTTGACACTAACACCCAGAGAGCAGAAGCAGAGAAAAAGGCATTTCGGGTTACAGTGGCAGATGAAACAAGTTTGTGACTACGGTATATAAGTGAAGGCAAGAGGCTTCAGATCAGAAAGGCCATTAACATCTCATGCTCATGCTTTTCTGCCCTCATGACTGTGTGGGATTTTTGAAAGCAAATAACAAATATTACTTTTTTATGTACTGTACATTAGAAACTACTTCTTAAAATAAACCCGTACAAGTCCATGATTGGAATTTTCTTCTTTAGTAAATAATTACTTGCTTGCTTAACGTGTGACCCAACACTGGATTTAGTTTTGGGCAGCTTTAAAAAATAAAATAAAATAAAATACTACATGGCTTCAGAACAGTCACCACCCTTTATCACTACTCGAGACAGTTTTGCGACCTTTGGTATGAACCAAGAAGTAGAGCCCGACTGATATGGAAATTTTGGCTATTGCCAATACCAATATTGGGAGGGGAAGGCGAATGCCAATAACCAATATAATGGCTGCTTTTTTATTTTATTTTTTTAGTTTTGTCCACCCCCAAGAATCTAAGTAAACAGTGAGTGGAGCAGGGTTTGTTTATTTAGTGCAGCTGTTAGTTACCATGAAGCTAAGCAAATCAGATCAACGCTATACGTAGTCCCACTCTAGGTTTACAAGTGGTGCACTGGTCATAAAAACCGTTTTACTAATGCGCATTCACGTTTTCTATCCTCCACTATTCACCATAGAGTTATCAAGTGTGTTACATAAATGTAAATTAAGGAAAGAAATGCCCTTCCCTGTTCATTGTTTAAACAGTCAGTCACGCATGGTGAAAGAGTCTAATTATCCTGTAGTACTGACCACAGCAGCATTTTTTATTTAATTTTATTTTTTGCAGAGAAGTAAAGATTTCAGACAAACAATGTCTTTCATTGATGTCGACAAAGATAACGTTACTAGCACTGATATATATATTTACCTCTACCTTAAATTTATTGTTCTGGCTAACATTTTACAAGGCAATAGCTTATGCTAGGTTATCTACCGGTAAACATTACCTTGCTAAGTTGCTAATGACAAGCGGGTTGGAAGATTGAAGTAAATGTATTATCGTTTTATTTTAATTACCGGTATTTTACAGATCAGTTAAAATAAAATTTGCATGCTCTGTTCAGCAAAACATGCTACAAAGTACTGCTCACTGCTTCGGCTGTGCTGAAAGTGAAACTTAAAATGAACGGCCATGACTTGAAAGTAGTCTTCATGCGCCCTCTGCTGGATACATTGTACAATTATGGCTGGTTCCAGGGAGGGGAAAAAGTTTTTAAAAAAGTACAAATTTTTTTTTTTAGCTCGCAAGGATTATTTTGACTTCATTTTAGGTAGTGTTTTTAGTGCTAAATGGCAAAAGAAAAAAAAGAATAAGCAAGAATACAGGTAGTCCCCGACTTACGAGCGTATGGACTTACGAGGATCCGAATTTACGAGATTATCATAATTAATAAAAATATGACATTAAATTATTTATTTTTTTTGTGTTTAAATGTTCTTAATTTCATGTGTACAGCACTTTGTTGCAGCTGTGGTCATTTTAAATGGCTTTATAAATAAAGTATACAGTATTTTCTGGTGTATAGGTCGCACCTGTGTATAGGTCGCATTGTCCAATTATCACCAATAGATTGGAAAAATCCCTAGATAGGTCGCACTGGTGTATAGGTCGCACCTACGTTTAGCTCTGCTGCAAATGTCTGCCACAGGAGCGCACAGCAAGGCTTTTAAGAAGATTAACACTTAAAAACAATTATTTGTTTGATAAAAATTATAGCAAATATATGTCTGAGCTGAACTTTTCCTTAATAAATGAACGTAATTGTGAAATGAGCTGGATTTAAAAATTTGTTTCACCGAAAGTGATAACAAGCCATATATAGGTCGCACCAGAAAAAAACAAAAAAAAAAACATAAAAAGGTGCGACCTATACACCGGAAAATACGGTAATTGTTATTTTTATGTTTTATTTCAATTTTTAGTGTACTCTGTACTGTATTAGCGATCGCTCCCAAATTCCCCCCGCCTGATAGATAACGAGCAGACCTAAGCGGAGCTCCCACTGCCCTGCCGCCTGACAGGCAACGAGCGGACCTACCAAGCCGACATGCCGGGACCGGGAGCTGGCGGACATGTTGGCTGGGAGCTGCTGGCTTTTTAGGACCGTGCGTGCGATCAGAGGTTGCCTCATACGGATAAATGAGCTGGAACCTCTCTGTGAACTTTGTGGACGTGTCTGTTGTGGAGCAACCGCCGCGATCCTCCGCGATCGCTCTTAAAAAGCGCCGCGCGACAACATTAGCCCATCGGCTAAGCTAAGGCTAGGCTAAATGCTAAGCGGACCCCCACCAGAACCGAACCGGCGGCCGGGAGCTCGCCTCGATGTCCGCCTAGCAGCCTAAGATGTTGGATGGACATTCAGCTAACGTGGAGAAGCAGCTCCGACAGCCTTTTTTGGATGGATGGACTCGTTAGCACGGAGCACGGTGCACATGAGTGCAGGCCTAATGGCGGTGGCTAACAAACCACAGCTCACGCGGTCAGCTTGTTTTGGATGAACGAACACCGCGGAGAAACGGCTTTCGGTAAGTTTATTAAAGTAAACTCCTTTTATGGCTTCAAATGTATGGACTTAACAGGCTAACAGTCCTTCCTCTAAACAGTTTGGACGACGTTAGAGCAGCAGAATGTATGGAGCCCCGACGACGTGCTCGGACGTGCAAACAGACGAGACAAGCTTGATCAGCTCAAAGTAAGAAATTATATTTTTATTTATCTGTTTTGTACTGTACAGTACAGTATGCTGTTTCTGTGATGAAAATAACTAAAAGTACAGCTGCAGTTGGCACTAAGGCACTTTGGCGTCTTTTTTCCTATTTACGAGCGCTGTTCCGGTTTTACGAGATAGCACGTGCGTTGTCGGACTTACGAGTTTTTCATCTTACGAGATACTCGTAACGGAACTCGCTCGTAAGTCGGGGACTACCTGTACAAAGAAAATAAATCCTTAAAGAAATCGTTTTTTTCTGCAATCACTCTCATGCAAGGCGGATGCCTTTTTTCCTCCCTCCCCTGTTCTCCTCCTGCTTATTTTGTTCTCCGTCTGTGTATCGGAGCTCCTATTACATATCTTCCAAAACAAAAACTACGGTCATGGATCTGGTGAGCTGGACTTTACGGTCATGGATCTGGTGAGCTGGACTTTCAACACAATCGATAAAATCTTTCTAACAAAACGACAGGGTCCTGGAGAACCTTTGTGTTCTGCTGAGCCTCACGCGACAGGATAAGTCATGGATCCGTGGGGAGTTTGGAAGCTGATGTGTCTTTCAGTTTTGTCTCAGGAGGATGCCCAAGATGTTTATATACGGTAATTAGATTTATTATAGCAGGGTTTCTACTTTTTGGCATCAGCAGAGTCCTATGTTATTGGCTTTAAAGTGTCTGTGACATCATCTTCCTTCTTTTCATGAAATGATAGAAGATACATACTGTATCTTGTATCATTCAACTATGTTCGTTTTTGCAAACAAAATGATAAATTAATGAAAATTCCTTTCAAACTGAGATTAAAATAAAAATCAGTGTTTCTTCTTGGAATATCCGACTACACGCGAATGTACCATCTGTGACGTAGGAGGATGAACGTCTTTAGAACGCCCCTATTAAATATTCATGGCGGACAATTAATAAAACGATGAAATTAGCAATCTAAGTTAAGATTTGAGCAATTTGTCTTCAGTTTGGGAAGCAGGAAGTTAGATGAGCAGAAACAGCAGGTTCTAATTTAGGTCCGCACCCGTATTTTTTTTTGGTCTTACCTGTTCAGGAAGCGAGTGCGCTCCGAGAGCGGGGACAGCTTTGTTTATTCCATACTTGACGAAGTATTTCATCTTTTGGGAAAGTGAAAAGGCTCACTTGTTCACTGATGATATTACAATACCCAAATGTGACACAACGTAACGGCATTATACAAAAAAAGGCGGTCTGGCAGAGAATTGATGCGTCATCATTGGCACACGCAGACTCAAGGTTCATCCTCCTACGTCACAGGTGGTGCATTCGCGTGTAGTCGGATATTCCAAGAAGAAACACTGTTTTTAATTTTAATCTCCATTTGAAAGGAATTTTCATAAATGTATCATTTTGTTTGCAAAAATGAACATAGTTGAATGATACAAGATATATATCTTCCATCATTTCATGAAAAGAAGGAAGATGATGTCACAGACACTTTAAGGAAGACAGCGGCAGCAGTTTCAGCTATGGCAAAACTGCAGAGTCTGTGTGACGTTTTGGTTCGTGCTTCGAGTAGTCAAAATCAGTTGCTTTACGAACTAAACCGTAAGATGGAAGCGATTCGTGAGAATCGCATGCCACCTGCGGCTTCTGGGACTCGCCAGCATGTTGGAGACGACCTTGGAGGAGGATCATAAGCATGGGCCAGTGGAATGCCCAGAAATCTGGCCATTTTGGATCTTGAAAGTACCAGCAGGACTCAAGGCTGCCAAGAAAAAAAAACGGTCTGCCTGAAAAACAAAAATAAACAATTGTGGCTTATCTAAATCAGACTCCCCCGGTTGGCCTCGGAAGGAGGCCGACTTATCAAATTTCTCCTGGGATATGTGTAAACTAAGGAAAAGCTTTGCCTGTGCTTTCTGTACAATGATGATAAAGCTTATTCTGATTCTGAAAGTCTGAGGCTAAAGCTAGGTGGTGACTAGCTTAGCCTAGAAGCCTAACGAAAAGAAAAATTAACAAAACAAATGTACTGTATGGGGAATTAGGTTTCCATACTTGAGCTATTTTCCCCCTATTTTTGTCTTTCTAAAATCTAAATTGGTTCTGATAAGGGCTTTGCTTTTTGAGTTTTGGAGCAAAAATGAAAAAAAATAAAAATAAAAACAGCTAGGCCAAGGCGTTACCACCATTTTCCACTTGTTACGTTAGGCTACTTTCCAGTTGGCTTTAAAGTGTCACTGACATGATTTTTTTTACTATGCATAAAATTGCTCAAAATATATATCTTTTATCATTTAAATATGTCCGTTTTTGCAAACAAAATGATAAATCAATTTAATTTTGCTTTAAAAGTGATTTTAAACTTCGCCCCGTGTTTAATCACGGGAAATCCGATTACACGCGAATGCAACATCTGTGACGTAAAAACGGGCAGAGCCCTGGGCTTGTCAGTGTGCATGTGTCTGCTGCTCCTCTGCAGATCACGTTTTCTTTTTTTTTACTTGAAAAATGCAGTTACGTTGTGTCGCATTTGGGTGTTCTAATATCAGTGAACAAGTGAGCCTTTTCACTTTCCCAAAAGATGAAAGACTTTGTCAAGTATGGAATAAACAAAGCTGCCCCCCCTCGGAGATCCCTCGCTTCCTGGAAAGGTAAGACTCAATTAAATACGGGTGCAGACCTAAATTAGAACCTGCTGTTTCTTGTTCATCTAACTTTCTGCTTCCCAAACTGAAGAAAAATAGCTCAAATCTTAACTTAGATTCCTAAATTCGTCGGGTTATAAATTGTCCGCAATTAAAGAGACGTAGCCCTCTGCCCGATTTTACGTCACAGATGTTGCATTCGTGTGTAATCGGATTTCCCATGAATAAACACGGCGCAAAGTTTAAAATCACTTTTAAAGAAAAATGTAATTGATTTATCATTTTATTTGCAAAAACGGACATATTTAAATGATAAAAGATATATATTTTGAGCAATTTTATACATAGTAAAAAAAATCATGTCAGTGACACTTAACTCCAGAGTACTGTACTGTATCTGTATTGTCAAAAAAGTAAACAACACAAATAAGTGTTTAAAGACCAAAAAACTATTGTTGTACAATTATACCATCAAAGGAAGGTACAAAAGAAAAAGAAAAATGCATTTTTTGCTGAATTCTGTCAGAAAAAATGTTTGCCCCACCATGGACGGTTCCTACAAATCTCAACTCTCAAAAACAGCCAAGGTTATGTTACAGGATACACACTTTAATTTTGCCCCAGAAACACTAGAACATTAAAACAGAACTTTTTTTTCCACAGTATGGTATTTTTATTAGTTCGGTAAAGAATCCGACCATTAACCGTTTCTGGAAACATGAAGTCACAGGAGAAAAAAGCCAAAGAAAGTGCACGTTTTCTTTCCATTCACACACTGCAGAAGCAACTATAAATTAAAGATGCCACATAAATGTGAATAAACACAGCTGCACAGGACGGAGAACAGAGACTGCAGAGGGAGCAGCTTGTTGAGGTCATAGCAGTGTGACTCGAGGGTGCTGTCAATACTTAATCTGACTGCTCTCCCTAGCTTTAAAACTGCACTTTGACAGGATTATTAATTGCCCTGCAGGGAGCAAAGTGGGGTTAACCACAATATTTGGAAAGGAGGCAATGTGTGCCTGCATACTTTGAAAGAAAAAAAATAATAATAAGTGTATTTTGGTGTGAGCAACAATCTCATTCGGTCTGTGACCATCTCTGAAAGGAAAAAAAAGGAGAAGTTGGGTGAAATACTTCTGAGCACACAGACATATATGGCATGAGCAATACGATACAGAGAGAAGTGAAGGAATGTGATTTACTGAGCAGGACTTATCTAATCGTAGAATGCCGATAGATTTTTATGGACCAACCTGTAATCTGGGATCTTCTCTGCGAGGCCAAAGTCTCCCACTACAGCTGAGCACCTGCTGCCCTCCCAGCGCACCAGGCAGTTCTGCACAGAGGGTCAAAGGTCAAACATTTTCTACTGCCGTGCGTCCAATTGTTGTATGAGAACACAGCTTCTGAAATCCAACAATCATGCAAGGTTTTAAATCAAGATTTATTTATTATTTTTTTTTTACACATTTGACTTTCAGGGCTCATTCATTCATAAATATTCAGATTACACTGGGTCCAACAGGAATTTTAATGGACTTCAGTGTCCAAGTAAACTGAAGGTCCACGGGCCAAATCTGGCCCTTGTTAACATCTTACATGGCCCCAGAGATAATATTTCAAATGTAAAATAATTTTTAATTGCTTCTCGTTGTGCGTGCTTAAAAAATTAATTGAGCATACTTCCATTTAGTGCATGCTTCTCATGACAGTTGGCCAACTTTAATGCCCCCCCCCCCCAAAAAAACAAAAACAAACATAGAATTTTCCATTAGTTATTGATTTTGACGTGGAAAGGCAGAGAAAATGTCAAACGAGACCGATCAAACTCTTGTGGATGAGCCTGCAACTAAGAAAAGATGTCTGTACAGTACATAACTTAATGTATCGACAGAAACTGGCCCACGCCCCTCCCTTCTGTAACTGAGTTCAATAGCCCTGAAGTAGATTACTAAAACTTTTTTCCCTTAATATATTGTCTTATAATTAACTTACTGCAAATGGTAGTAGTACTGTATTTAAAAAAAAATACTGATCCATCCAACACAGAATTACCACAAAGACAAAGTCATGAACCAGAAGCCCCAGTTATCATAAGGACTCTACATTTATTCTGACAATTGCTTTAGTGGTAAATTTATTTAGTTTCCTCATACAAACACAGGTCTCTTTTTGTAAATGAGTCCCCTAGGCTCAATGGGATTAACCTGTAGAAATAAAGGTTGAATGAAAAAAAGAAAAATCTTAAAGGAACAGTTCAGTTATTGAAGTGTTTCTTTGAACAATTAATATAACCTTACAGCTCTGCGACTGACCTTGAAATTATAAAAAATATAAAACTGACCTCTGACCAGATTGATGACATAATAACTAGTGGAGCCTGTGAATGCAGCAGCTGCTAGCTACAGCTAAAAGCGCTTCCAACAAAAATATTAAGAATAATCTTTATTTTTAGGGCCGCAGCAATCCACTTTGGTCTTGGTCCCGTTCACACTGTTATCTCGCAAATCCAGTCAGAACTAAATTATATCGCCAAACAAGCTGTCAAGAGTTGTCTACAACAGGTAAGATGTTATTTGTTCATAAACACCCCACAGAAGCCACTCCTGAACTATCCCTTTAATGACCTAAACAAATTACTCTATGCAGTATGGTTTATACAAAGCTTACGATTACTAATAAAGAACACTTTTCTTATTGTAGATTTTAAATAATTAAATTTGTACAGACAAACAGGAAGTGGGTGCAAACTTATCAGCAGAGGCCCTGTAGTAACTAAACAAACCTCTCTGCTTGGACCTCAGTTTTACATCAACAAACTGCAGCTTTGAGTGCAGCTTATAAAACAAAATTCAGCTGCTGGTTTGAGTGAATTCACCTGGAAGCACAGAAGCCGTTACAAAACGGAGCCTCAGTGAAGGCACCACGTGTGGTTGCAAGACTGTAATACAGCAATAAAAGCCTTTGGCTTTCCCAAATCTCTAAATTTAAAGAAATGTATTCACATCTTCCCATGTGTTCACCCTGGCTGTGTCCATTTGTGCTTGTGGCGTACAGCACACGTCTAATAAACACCATTGAAAGAGGATGAGGGGTTTCTTGTCACCTTGGAGGTGAGGTCCCGGTGGAAGATGCCTTTGCTGTGTAGGTACTTCAGCCCTCGAGCGATGTCCAGAGTCAGGCTGAGGCGGACGCTCCACGACAGGTACACATCGCTGCTCAACAGCTGCTCCAAGTTACCACCGTTGATGTACTGCAGCATCACAAGAAAAAACAACAAGAGCTCATTAAGAATAAAATACTATAAAAGAAGATTTTGTTTTGATAAGCTGCTGCTGGAATTCTGACATGAAGAAGCCTTTCAAAATTGTTCGGGGAAGATGGGACTCAGCAGTATTAAAGCAATATTACTCGGGTCTATTTGAAAACCAAATGTCCCTCTTGATGGGCAGCTTAATGTCGATTTCTGCTCATAACACAGCTCATGTTCATTTTTAACTCCCAGGCTGCACAGAAGTGCAGCTTCTGCTGCTCTTTGCACTCGCAACAACCACAGAATTCAGTTAACTATGTAATACTGAGCTGATGGGAGTGTGGAGTTTAGGACTCAACATTCACATGAACTGAGAACAATCCTGATCAAACCCATCCCATTAACAAAAAGAAATAAAGACTCGGAGAAAACAGCGGCTGAAAGAAAGAAAGACTCGAGAAAATAATGGCCGAAAGAAAGACTCGAGTGAAAATAAAGACCGAAAGAAAGACTCGGGTGAAAATAACGACCGAAAGAAAGACTCAAGAAAATAAAGACCGAAAGAAAGACTAGAGAAAATAATGACAGAAAGAAAAGACTCGAGAAAATAACGACCGAAAGAAAGACTCGAGAAAATAATGACCGAAAGAAAGACTCGAGAAAATAATGACCGAAAGAAAGACTCAAGAAAATAAAGACCGAAAGAAAGACTAGAGGAAAATAACGACCGAAAGAAAGATTCGAGAAAATAACGACCGAAAGAAAGATTCGAGAAAATAACGACCGAAAGAAAGATTCGAGAAATCAACGACAGAAAGAAAGACTCGAGAAATCAACGACAGAAAGAAAGACTCAAGAAAATAACGACTGAAAGAAAGACTCGAGAAAATAACAACAGAAAGAAAGACACTGGAGAAAATAACGACCGAAAGAAAGACTCTGGAGAAAATAACGACCGAAAGAAGGACTCTGGAGAAAATAACAACCGAAAGAAAGACTCGAGAAAATAACGACCGAAAGAAAGACTCGAGAAAATAACGACCGAAAGAAAGACACTGGAGAAAATAACGACCGAAAGAAAGACTCTGGAGAAAATAACGACCGAAAGAAAGACTCTGGAGAAAATAACGACCGAAAGAAAGACTCTGGAGAAAATAACGACCGAAAGAAAGACTCTGGAGAAAATAACGACCGAAAGAAAGACTCTGGAGAAAATAACGACCGAAAGAAAGACTCTGGAGAAAATAACGACCGAAAGAAGGACTCTGGAGAAAATAACGACCGAAAGACTCGAGAAAATAACGACCGAAAGAAAGACTCTGGAGAAAATAACGACCGAAAGAAAGACTCAAGAAAATAACGACCGAAAGAAAAACTCGAGAAAATAACAACAGAAAGAAAGACTCTGGAGAAAATAACGACCGAAAGAAGGACTCTGGAGAAAATAACAACAGAAAGAAAGACTCTGGAGAAAATAACAACCGAAAGAAGGACTCTGGAGAAAACAGCGGCTGAAAGAAAGAAAGAAAGACTCGAGAAAATAATGACTGAAAGAGACTCGGGAGAAAATAACGACCGAAAGAAAGACTCTGGAGAAAACAGCGGCTGAAGGAAAGAAAGACTCTGGAGAAAATAACGATCAAAAGAAAGATTCGGGAGAAAATAACGATCGAAAGAAAGACTCGGGAGAAAATAACGACCAAAAGAAAGAAAGACTCGGGAGAAAATAACGACAGAAAGAAAGACTCGGGAGAAAATACCGACCGAAAGAAAGAAAGACTCGGGAGAAAATAACGACAGAAAGAAAGACTCGGGAGAAAATACCGACCAAAGAAAGAAAGACTCGGGAGAAAATAACGACAAAAAGAAAGAAAGACTCTGGAGAAAATAACGACAGAAAGAAAGAAAGACTCTGGAGAAAATAACGACAGAAAGAAAGAAAGACTCGGGAGAAAATAACGACAGAAAGAAAGAAAGACTCGGGAGAAAATAACGACAGAAAGAAAGAAAGACTCTGGAGAAAATAACGACAGAAAAAAAGAAAGACTCTGGAGAAAATAACGACAGAAAGAAAGAAAGACTCTGGAGAAAATAACGACTGAAAAAAGAAAGACTCTGGAGAAAATAACGACAGAAAAAAGAAAGACTCTGGAGAAAATAACGACAGAAAAAAAGAAAGACTCTGGAGAAAATAACGACAGAAAGAAAGAAAGACTCTGGAGAAAATAACGACAGAAAGAAAGACTCTGGAGAAAATAACGACTGAAAAAAAGAAAGACTCTGGAGAAAATAACGACTGAAAAAAAGAGACTCTGGAGAAAATAACGACCGAAAAAAAGAAAGATTCTGGAGAAAATAACGACAGAAAAAAAGAAAGATTCTGGAGAAAATAACGACAGAAAGAAAGAAAGACTCGGGAGAAAATAACGACAGAAAGAAAGAAAGACTCTGGAGAAAATAACGACTGAAAAAAAGAAAGACTCTGGAGAAAATAACGACAGAAAGAAAGAAAGACTCTGGAGAAAATAACGACCGAAAGAAAGAAAGACTCTGGAGAAAATAACGACAGAAAGAAAGAAAGACTCTGGAGAAAATAACGACCGAAAGAAAGAAAGACTCTGGAGAAAATAACGACAGAAAAAAAGAAAGATTCTGGAGAAAATAACGACCGAAAGAAAGAAAGACTCTGGAGAAAATAACGACAGAAAAAAAGAAAGATTCTGGAGAAAATAACGACTGAAGGAAAGACCCCGGAGAAAATAACGACAGAAAGAAAGACTTGAGAAAATAACGACCGAAAGAAAGACTCGAGAAAATAACGAGACCGAAAGAAAGACTCGAGAAAATAACGACCGAAAGAAAGACTCGAGAAAATAACGACTGAAGGAAAGACCCCGGAGAAAATAACGACCGAAAGAAAGACTTGAGAAAATAACGACCGAAAGAAAGACTTGAGAAAATAACGACCGAAAGAAAGACTTGAGAAAATAACGGCCGAAAGACCAGACCAGACAGACAGGACAGACAGAAGTACATAGATACTTCATTAATCCCGGGGGGTAATGTGAGTAAAGACGCTCGGTACAGACTTGCTGTGTAAAATAATAAAATGACACAAGTGGCTCAGTGTGGATCACACAGTTCATCACAGCTGAATGTTTTCCTGTTTATTCTGTGATTCACCTCCACTGTATCCTTTACATTCATGTTGATTTGCATGGACAGCATCATACTGTAGTGAAGAAAGTGAAGCAGTTCGCGTCACGTTTATTTTTCATCATTTATGCAGCAGTTAAATCAGGATCTTACCTCTGTGAGGGCGTGAAGCTGCCCCTCATGGACACACACTCCTATAAACCTAGAGGAAGAGAAGACAGAAACAACAAACAGCTTTACAGGAATGGACAGAATTTAAAAAAAAGTCAGTTTCAACTGTGTTTTTCAGGTGGGGGTTGTTGTAGATTTCTGTTTTTTTTTAGGTTATGTTTAGTACCGCATTTATAATCTAAAACTTCATGCAATGTAATATAAATAACAAAACTAGGGTAGCCTTGTTATTAGCTAATATTTCAGCTACCTGAGTATGTTGGGGTGCGACATTCTGTTCATGAGCTGGACCTCCCTGAGCATGTTGGCTCTGTTACTGGCCAAGATGTTCATCTTCAGAGCCATCACCTGGCCCGTTACACGATGCTGCACCTGGAGAAGCACGACAAAAGAAACAGCATGCTTTAAAACACGAATTTACAAATTACTATGAAAATAATAATAACTACAGCTTTACTGTGACTTAGAAATAAATATGCAGAAAATACACATTTTTACCATTTAGTATCCGACTAACACAGGATAAAAAAATTCGTTCCCAGGAGTTGGGAGTTTGAAAACTGTGTTTGTGATAAACATAAATCCCATCAGCACGACCCGATACGACGACAGCGAAACACTGAGCTGACTGAGTGACGTCTGGAAACCGGCCACGAAACATTAGCAGGTCAGATGCTGCTTTGGCCGAACCTGCTGTCATGGCAATGGCTCCATCTGGTACGGTTACCATGGAGATGAAGCACGCTCCCACCCGGATGTGTGCATTTACTGGTGTTGGATGCATAAAATGAGAGAGCAGAGACAACATACAGTATACTGGAACTGCTGTTGATTTTTATCCATTTGGTAAATTAAATCTCTTCTTCTAGCTAAATAAGAAAACATTTGTGTAAAAGCTTTAATGTAGCATGAAATATAAAAAACATCTGAACTTTAAGAAAATAAAGAAAAAAGTATAATTCCTTGAAGGACATCTTACTGCTTATTATAAAAGTTTGACAAAGACTGTGCGTATTAGTACTAGCACTCAAAGTATGTGATGGGGATGACTACCAGCTACTACCACACCAAAATTTAGTTCGGTATCTCTCAAATTGTGATACGTCAATTTCAGTTTGTTAATTAGTTGTAGCGGCCATATTGGTTCCAGATGAGGCTAAAAGTTAAGGAGCTGTAGATGATCATCCATTTAATGATTTCTGACAGTTTTATGAAAATCAACCAAGTACTTCATGAAATATTTAGCCAACAGACACATGCACACACAGATAATTACATGATTACCCACCACAATAAACCAGAATATTCTACATCTGTAGGAGAGTATCACTTGTTAGAAAAATATAGCTATTTTTATTTACATTTGTACACAAAAACCTCATTTGAAGCACTTAACTGGACCTATATACCATATTTTTTCAAACTATAAGGCACACTTAAAATCCTTTAAGTTTCTCAAAAATTGACAGTGAGCCTTATAATCCGGTACGTCTTATAGTCCGAAAAATATGGTACTGATATACTCCAGATAGGCTTTATTCAGTTATTTATTCAGTTATTTATAAATAAATTGGATTTAATTAATTAGATTAAAAGTTGAAATACCATCTCACACCACTAGGTGATAAAGTCCACATTAACATATTAAAACTTTTCCAATTTATTTTTTGCCTGTTTTTGTTTTTCTTCCCATTTCTTTAATATCGTTTACAATATTCTCTCCCGCACATGATCATAGTTTGATGGTAACAGGATTAAGATAAAGGGAGACAAACTGGGTGAAAATCAGCCCTATTGCTTTGGTTTCTAAGGCACAACAAGAGTGGGCTGTTTGGGTGCAAGATCTTAAAAAGTATGTTTTCCTCCACTAAACATCAGTTTGTGGATGAAAGGTGCAAATGCAAAAGGAAAATAACTTGTTTTAAATATCTGGTGTAGTATAAACAAGTGGTTCCCAACAGTGGTCCTTGAGGAACACCATCCTGCGTGTTTTAATTGTTTCCCTGCTCCATCACACCTGATTCAGTGATTTAATTACGTCAAGTTCTATGGATGCCCGTTAGTCAACCACTGATTCAAATCAGGTGTGTCAAAGCAGGGAAAACGACTAAAACGTGCAGGATGGTGTTCCTCAAGGACCAGAGTTGGGAACCACTGGTATTAACGACACCGTAGGTGATGGCTTTGCCAAATCAAATAAAAATAATAAATAAATAAAAGTGAATTGTCTGCTCAACATTAGCCGTGTGTAACTTTGCACTCAAGGAACTTAAAGAAAGTGGGGTTAGCACTTTTAACAAATCCATTGGTAATGCAATACATAAGTCATCAAATCAAACAATGAGTGACGGCTGCTTCATACAGTTTTATTCATGGAGTGCTTTGCAGATCTGATCAAACTGATGGATTTTTTTTCTCTCAAGTATCATCACTTCCTAAAGGATGGTGTAAATGTCCGTACAGATGGAGATTAGGTTGCGCTTTGAGCCGTGGACGCTAATGCAAGACTTGGTAAGACGGATTTATGCTTGTGCTCATGAATCATACTGACAGATAAACACGTGTAAATTATTGTAAACCTTAATGTACAGCTTGTCCTCGACATTGTGTACTCATGGAAACAGTTACAGTGCCTATATTTCACCCACATGGATGTTTGACGTTTATATTGCTGTCATAAATTAATCGCTAATACAAATTAGCATTCCTTAACAATCCCTAGCAGTAGCATTAACCTAGACTAACTAGTTTGGCATCAACCTATAGAAATTTGAATTCACTTTGACATAGAAGTTTGTTTTTGTACAGACCAATTTAAAACTTATATTGCCGTCATAAACTCGATCTAAACTATCAAGGGGAGTGAATAATTTTTATAGGCTCTGCATATCCAGTAACAACTGGTTTTTGTTTTCAGTCTTCCCTTGCAGGTTGATGCAGATGTTTATATTAAATCACAAGGACCCTCTCAGAGATGCAAAAGGAAATATTCAAGATTTACAACGCCGTCGAAAACTCCTTCCCCTGACAGATCGACCTCAGTTCACACCTCAAATAATTCCCCTCCCCTCGACTGTGTGGGTCCAACATGTGAGCCCCCTCGGACACTCAAGATGTCAAGAGTCTCGGAAAAAGGTAAAATGTTTGGGGCCTCAGTGAGCCTTTAAGGGAAATGTCTTCAAGAAGATTAAGCCTGAATTTACCACTTGGAAGGTATTTTTTTGTGACTTAAAAAAAAATTCTTACGTTTATTTCTGAAAGATTTTTCACCAAAAAAATTAAATGTGCATTTCAATGTTCAGATCATTGGAAGTGAGGTTCTTTTCCTTCAGCCTTTATTTATACAGGTTAATCCCATTGAGCCTCGGGGACTCATTTACAAGAGAGACCTGAATTCAACAAGGAATGATGACAACAGTGGATAACGGCAGCAATAGACAATCATAACGGATGCATACAAATTTTTAAACATACAGTATTTTGTTCTGTGAGCAACTTGTGAATACGGTAATTAATATCTTACCTGACTGCATGGGTAAGCTAATGGCTAGTCAGTGAGGGCCAGGATCTAAGTGTTTAAAGGCTGTCTTAAAACAACTTCAAATATTTAAATTTCATAGTGCTTCATATTAAAGCTATTTTATAAGCCTTTACTTTTTACATTAACATTATTTACATAGTATTTTATAGTTATTTGCAAACAAAGCTTGTAGCAGCAGCAGCTAGCTGTACCACTTCCAGTGCAGCATGGGGCACTACAGTATAGTGTTTCCTCTACCATTATGCAAGTAGGGTGCCCCGCCCTGTCAACAGAACCGAGTGCCCTGCCTACTGACCCCCCACCCGTTGACAACTGCCGGAACAGATGTAGCAAACTAGCTGCACAAAATAAAGATGTGCTAGCTAAAAAGCTAGGTAGCGCTCTTAAGAACCATGTCTCTCTCCCAACACCGCCCCTTCCCCGGCTCAAAAATTGTCAGTAAGCATGCAGCACAGACGCGTGTCCCCCCCACCCCCGTCGGGCAAAAAAAATCACAGAAGATAAGCGCCCTGCCAAGGCAAATAAATTAGGGGAAACACTGAGGCAGAAATAGCATCACCGCTAGCTGCTGCTAATGCTATTTATTTTTACAACAAACACTGAAATTTGGTGTAAATAACAGTGTTATGTGAAACAGACAAGAATGTAAAGGTTTATAAAATATAAAATTTTCAAAGATTCATGTTGTTTAAAGACAACAATCCACTTTGGTTTTGGTCTCGACTGGATTAGCTGTAAACTTGCTAATCTGGACAAGATGAAACCATTTCTACAAACTGGGGGGTTTCCCCCATTGTGCCATCTACAACAGGCAAGATATTATTTGATCACAGCCTTTCCACAGAACCCCCACATCAAACTTTGACTTTTCAGTTGAAATCTAAAAAAAAATAAAAAAAAATTGAGATCCACAACTTTTTTGTAGAAGAAATTCAAATTGAATGACGCAGAAATATGTAATTTATCAACTCATGCAGGTTAGCCCGTTAGAAAAAAACATTAAGAAACAAACTGAGGTTTTGTTTTGATAAAACAAATATGTACAGTATGTGTATCTAAAAATAAATAAACTAGACCTCATTTAACAAAGATGCTCAGTTTGTTACGAGCGTTCCTGTTTTCATCAATCTGCCATCAGAATTATGACCCTCATGCTCGACTGTTGACTCGAGTTCCTTCAAGCTAAGAACATAAAGCCAAAGTGGTGCGCCGTGGTTTCAGGTTGCACCTTCATTAATGATGAGCGTGTAATGAAGGACTCTGGATGGGAGGAGGCAGCGTGCACGAGGGGTCAAAGTGCGAGTGGGGGCGCGCTTTGAGCTGAAGTCGGTGCCACGCTGGCCTACAGCTCAGCCAGAGGCTGTGGAAAGAAACAAAACCCACACAAAGCCTATTAGAGTCCAGACGAGAGCAGCCACTAATGCCATTACCATCCACACACGTACACGCGCAGACCGGACTGAGCACGGCTCCTTCAGTCAGGGAGAACTTCAGACCCGCTGCATGAGCACGAGTGCACACATGTAAATCACACACTCCCGTCTGCGCTTCATCTTGCAAGGAAAAAAAGCAGCCGAAACGTGGAGCGGGAGCACCGAGTCCCCACTAATCTCCGCTTCTCCACACTGCTTACACGGATGATGCAGACTGTCATGTGGGGGAGGATAAGACTCTGAAGCTGATCAGGAAGCCTCTCCTGTCTGTGGCCTTTTACCACTCAGGAAAAAGCAGGGAGGGCGAAGCTCTGCACGTTTAGCCACTTTTCTCCTGCGCACGTCTGCTTTCACGGTTTAATCTTTCGCGCTCCCTCCATCATTCTGGGATTATTGCAGTGATTCATGCGGTAGGGGGAGACGTGCGCCAAACGCTGATGCAGCCTCGTCTGTTTGTGTTAGCCTCCACAACAAATTACGGGCATCTGACAAAACATAGAGGTCAAGTGCAATGTTTTTGTTTTTTTGCGTTTGTCAAAGCTTCATAGACATAAACAAAACAAACAAAATATCTGTTTACAACACGCGTTTCATTCCAGCCTCTTTTACTGGTCGTATCCCCGGACTCACTGGAACGCCAACATTCGGATTATCCCACACAACGCAGAGCAATTACAAACACACCCATGTCTGAGTTGTGCTCACACACCCTAAAGCTCTCCTTCAAAAAACACACACGGCGCAGGAAAAGTGCTGCAGTCAGCAGAGGAAAGGTCACGGGCATCTTTTCCTCCCACTCTGCACAGCCAACATGTGCAACGACGTCCGCCATCAGCCAGCAGAGCGACGGATACAGCGAGGGAGGAAACCGCTCAGAGAGGATGCACACATGGAGCAGATCTCTAGACCGTCTGCATGAAGACGGTTTACATGTTTTAAACTGCCCTCTTCTGTATACTTGACATGACTGTACCTCCTTGTCTGTCTAACTCCATCTTTACATTTGCAGATGGGTAGCCTACAGAAAGGAGGTGGAACATGGGTCTCAGCCAACAACCTCAAAAACCAAGAAGGTCTTCGTAGACTTCTGATGGTCCAGAGTTAACGATGAGATCTAGGTGGAAACGGTGTCCTCAGAGCTGACCTGGTCAAAGCGCAGCAAAGCAGTGAGGGCGAGCAGAGACTACACTTCCTGAGGATCCTCAGTAGGGATGCACGATATTATCGGCATGATATCAGTATCGACTGATATTAGCGTTAAAGTTAAATATCGGCCATTCCATCAAAATAAAAATAAAAATTGTTCTCTTTTTTTTGGCTTCTCCCTTCGTCAGGGGTCGCCGCAGTGAACTATGTCGCAAGAAGACTTGGCAATTTATTTATTTTTTTGCCGGATGCCCTTCCTGGCACAACCACAGACCACTGAGCTGCCACAGCCCTCTGTGTGGAGCAGAGAACAGCCATCTAGGGTGCCCAGAGGAGCAGATGGTGGAGGTTAAGGGCTTTGCTCAAGGGCCCAGAGTGAGGCAAATAAAGGTGGAGACAGGTGTGACTGCTTCACTTATCCCACCCACATTTTTGAGGTTGTTGGTACCGGGGCTTGAACTGACGATCTTCCGATCACAAGCTCACCTTCTCTAACCTCTACGCCACCACTCCCCTTGTTCCATCAAAAATAACACCAATACATAAGGCACAGTTTTTGTATGAAACCCAGTGACAAGGATGCCTGCAGCACCAGCACAACATGATGACATCACGCGCGCCTACCTGATTTGATCACGGCGGAGAAGAATTAAAAAATGCACTATGCACTACTACTCATGCACTTTTCACTCGTCACTTGCGAACAGGTTGAGTTTAGATTTGTGAAAATGTACAAATATGCACTGTTCAAGTTTTGTCATTGTGTTAGAGAGAGTAAATATCATGAATAAATTGGACATGAAACATTATATAAGTTGAAGTGTTACATCATTTTCAGAGAGTCAGAGTCAGAGTCAGAGAGAATTTATTGTCATTTGCACCGCATGTAGTACATGTGTTGAAAACGAGATTATGTACACAGGGTCCCAGTTACATCCAACAACAAATGCAAGAGAAAAACAATAATAACATCTAGGATTAACTAAGAGAGACATCAGCTAGTAATACACTAAGCCCTAATGTAGTAGAAAAACATCATTATAAACAGCAGCACGAACATGAGTCATTATGAGCAGATGGTCACAGATGAACGCAGCAACAAGAAACAGATCAGTATCAACATGATGTGACATTTTGCAGTGTTTATTCTTATTATTTATTTATTCATGAGTCTGACAGCCTCAGGGTAGAAGCTGTTCCTCAGTCTAGTGGTTCTACATTTGATGCTCCTCAACCTCCGTCCCGAGGGGAGTGGTGCAAAGAGTGAGTGTGCTGGGTGAGTGAGGTCTTTCATGATGCAGGTGGCTCTTTTTCTGCATCTGGAGGTGTAAATGTCTGTGATGGTGGGGAGACTGACTCCAACAGACTTCTGTGCAGCCTTCACCACTCTCTGTAGAGCTTTCCTCTCTGCAACTGTGCAGCCTCCATGC